>OX457036.1:58757051-58899551 GCA_949752735.1 Lumbricus terrestris | reverse complement strand
CAATGTGGTTCAAGGTCTTTTCGGTGGCCCATGTCTTCCGGAACCTGTGCGATCTGTTAAGAAAAGCCAGGTCAACGTGTCCCGGATTGTAACAGATATTGGAACTGTTGACGTTCTCCTCTTATCACCGTGTCTCTTGATAATTAGGTCCAATCACTTCTATAGCGCCCTCATCATAATGCCAAAGGCGTCAGTCGATGGTCGCCTCAACTGAATTCGCAGTTTAAAAATATTATGCCGCTGGAGAAATCAGATCTTGAATCTTGATGTGAAAAGAAAAGAACTCACACAAAGTCATGTCTTGGGACTGGCACAACCAGAGTATAATTATAGGCCTATACGGGCACTGCCCGTATAGGATTATAATAGTATTCTGGTTGAAAATAATATTAACCAGGCCTCACTCATCTGATCTTGTCTAAAAACCAACGAACCTGACTTCAGCCAGAGATCGCAGATCAACGTCATCATGAAAATGATCAAGGACTACCAAAACATTATGTGTAAAATATCTAAATGCAAGACTTATGAATTAATTGAGACAATAATATTAATAAGCACCCAAAGAGGAACTTACGAAAGCGATTGCATTCGGAGTTTCCTGGAGACATTGGAAAAGTTTCCTAGTGAAATCGGTATCTGGGATCTGATTCCAGGTGTTGTGTGACGTCATCGAAGACACAACGACGCCGTACTCACCCATGTGGAACGAGGAAATAATATTACACGCTCGACTGAAACACAAACGTTGAGTTGAACTATTCGAGCTTCGACTCCTAAGAGAGAGTTTAGATTGCAGCCGTATGACCTTACTAACGAGAGCTCTCGCTGAACATTGGATATAACAACAACGACTAAGCCTTTGATCCTGACCTTGTCCCACACACACAGAGAGAGATAATAATTAGGAACAAAGGTTAAGTCGTTGTTGCATCCGTTTCTGCCTCTCTCTGTCAGCATCTACAGTGCCTGTCTGTGTCTATTTTTGTCGCTCCTTTCTATTACTATATGTAATACATATTATATAAAAGCCATACATATAATCTATATATAGCCTCAAATCAGCTGCTATCACCGATTTTTTTAGTTCGATTTTTCATATATCATGCATTCGTTGGTATATAATAGTAAAGAGACGGTTTTTAAGATTTGCCTGGGGGGCTGTGGGGAGTTCAACCCCGTAGTCCTCATTATGGCCCATTACCTTAGCTTAGACCTTAGTCCTTCCCGTGCGGATCTGTACTTCGGGAAACGCATTCCACACGGACCACACCGCTTATCACCACCTCAACAGCATCGTTCCACGTCATCACGAGACATCACAGATCCTCTCACAGTCTCCATCCAGTTCTTCCTTGATATCCCTCTACCACGTCCTGCCTCCGGGGTCCAGATCGTTGCTCATTTGGATCTTCTATCTTGATCCATCAGAATGCAAGTACATATAGGCCTAAATCAACGTCTGACCCCTCAGTTATTTTTACGTTTGGTTTTCGAGTAGCGCTTTAGAAGTTCAAATATAGGTACAAACGATTAGGTTACTCCTGATCAGAAGTTCTAGTTCTGCCAACCTTGCTATTTTTTATTGCAGTTACAAAATATTATGTAGTTCATAGTCTTGTGAATGGAATAACTGGCCTTATTGCCACTTGCAAGAGCCAGCAGCTCACATAAAACACTGCCATTGCTGTTGTAATTCAGTGTAAAAATTAATATGTGAAACAAATTATGCTTGACAGGAGATTAAATTATTTATCATAATCGCCATATTGTCTAATTGGTTAATCGGAATAGCACGTGAGACTAAACATGTTCAGTGCTGCGATTGTAGAAAATAATTTTTAAACAGTTCTTCAGCTTCATAACGTGTAAAACCCTACACTTCTGAAGTTCTTTAATAATAAGCTTTGTTCAAATACAGTAGGTTATAAATGAGAACAAGATCCATTATTAAGGAACTTTAAAAAAGAAAACAGGGTTCTAACGGATATAATTTTCAATTTTTTAAACATACATTTCAAACACATCTGTCTAACTCCACCACTGGTTGCACTATGCAGATGTCAGTCCCATGTCTGGATAAAGAAGGAGGGCGTCGCTAGTGAGCTTTGTTATCACACAGTGACGTTGAACTGCAAATATTACTCTAGCCTAGCTACATCTGTCACTTCAGGTTCTGAAAATCGAAACAGCTGCAACTAACTAACCACTTTAATCATCCATTCTCAAAACAACTTAATCTCTCGGCTCTTGTCCCCCAGCCCTTAATTCTTGTAGTTGTTTAACAGTATTTAATACTATAAAGTCTTAACAACCCGCCTCTTGTTGTCCGCAAGCAAGCAACCCGGATCATATTTGTCAACGAAAACGAGGCAGTGGCGTCTAACGTTGCTGTCTGACGTCATATGTCACGTGGACCAATGACAGAAGGTTTCGGATCGTTTTGTTGCCGGATAAAATCTCGCACTACACCGGCCCTGAGTACAATTTCAGGCCATAATATACACAGGTCGACGTCGAGACAGACTGAGGTCGCTGTGCACATGCAGGTCTATTATTTTATCCTAGACATGGGGTCTTAGTCGCAGACTCTAGGGCCTGCTTATAGCATTAGGCCTATGTACTTTAGTTAGATTGCTTACAAAATTTAGGCAGACAACAGATTGCCAAATATATTGATAAAAACTAAAAATCTTAATTACAATCTTAAATTTTAGTAGAAGTAGAGTTTAAACACGAATGTCAAGCTTCTTTCCATATTAAAAGAATTTTACTGCTGGACAACATAATATGAAAAGTCAGATTTCCTTTTTCGAGTCAAAGCTGAAATTGTGACGTCAGCTTCGATCGCTATACCCAGATGCGTCATCCGTGAAATGAAGCCAGAAGACTCCACCAAAGACGTTGCTGCGTTTTTTAGAGTTTTCCGTTGAGAAGGACCTTCTTCATTTCGCGGCGTAGGATCTTTCCACTCACCGTCTTCGGAATTGATGCAACGAACCTTATTCCACCGCGCAGTCTCTTGAAGGGAGCCACTCGCCCTGTACAAACAACAACATAATGATGAGGTGTCATCATTGCTATCATGATCCTCTTCAGTATTGTAATTGTAATTGTAATTGAACATTTATAAAGCGCCGCTCACAGATTCAGTAGCGCTCCCGACCCAAATTAGCGCTCTCGCTAACAAATAGTATATATAGTCTTCAGGCGTTTACAAAACAGGGGAAGAGAAAGACCAAGGAGCTCAAGATGTAGCTTGTGAGGAAGACGATTCCAACAAGAAGGGCCAACATAGGCGAAGCTTCTAGACTGAGCCGTAGCTCCACGCATGCGAGGAACAATAGGAAGGCCATTGGCAGCCGAGCGGAGGGCAGAGCGACCAGGAAGAGTGGAGACCAGGTTACACAATGCCAGAAGATATGAAGGGGCGACCCCAAGAAGAGAGTTGCGCACTTAAACTCAATGCGCTGAGGTACAGGAAGCCAATGAAGGATGTCCCGAATGAAATCAGATATGTGAGAGAATTTGGGAAGACCAGCAATTAGGCGGGCAGCAGCATTAAGTATTGACTGAAGTTTAGAGAGGTTAAGAGAGGAGAGGCCAGCATATGCAGAGTTACCGAAGTCAACCCTGGAGCAAAACAGTGTGCATGGACAAGCGCCTTGAGCGCTTGAAGAGAGAGCGAGTGGCGGATAGTACGCAATTGTAGCAGGTGATAGAAGCATATTCGAGAGACTCGGTTAACATGGTCAGAAAGAGAAAGGACTGGATCCAGAGTAAATCCCAAATCACGAACAGTTGGTGAAAAATGGATATCTTGGAATAAGGTGCAAAGGAGTTCCATGTCAACGTCATTATGATCACCATAAGCGTCGCTAGAGTTGCAACAGTCCTCTGCATCATCATCCTTAGCAGCAGCAGCACCAGCAGCACCAGCAGCACCAGCAGCAGCAGCAGCGCAGAAAGAGCAGCATGCATCAGCATCATTAGAATGAAAAAGTCCTCTCCACAGAAATTGCATCTCTTTCTCCCCCTCCCACCAGGAAAATTACACAGATGGCTGTTTAGATCTACAGGGTGCGCCAAAAAAGTAATCCCCTACGGTTTTTAGCTCATTGTTACTTTGCTCCATTAATCCGCTGTTTAACTGTAAAAAATGTACGGGTTCAATAAATGAATTGAATTGAATTACATGTAACTATATAATTTGTGTACAATATCTCTTAATGCCGTTGTTTTTCGTCTATACCTGAGACGAACTGTTCGAGTTCTTGCTCAGTGACCGTCGCACCCTGTTTCTTGACTACCAATGCAGCCGGTAGTTCTCCTGCCTTGGGATCTGGTAGACCCACAACACCAGCATCAGCAACCTGTGGATGCGATAAGAGAACGGCCTCCAGCTCAGCAGGAGCCACCTGCACATTCAAAAAAGAGACAGCGAACGTATAGACATATTTAATCTATTCTAGAGACATATACTAGCCTAGTTAGCTACACTGGAGGCGAGAGCGGCATAGTCTGTTGGTCGCAACGGACTGCGGTTCAAACCCCGGGCTGGGAGTTGACATTCAGAGATTTAGATATCTCGGGCTAGCACGTGTGGGATGTAGAGGCGCAAGCTCCTGCGGAGCGACCTCGGGCAAGTTGCGTACCCATCATTGTCTGTGGGGAAGGCAACGAAAAACCACCTCACTCATCTCATCCCCAGGGGCGTGAAGCCAATAGACCTGCCTTCGGGCAGAGAACCATCATCATCATCATCATCATCATCATCATCATCATCATCATCATCATCATCATCATCATCATCATCATCATCATCATCATCATCATCATCGTCGTCGTCGTCGTCGCCGTCGTCGTCGTCGTCGTCGTCGTCGTCGTCGTCGTCGTCGTCATCATCATCATCATCATCAATCATCATCATCACATGACACATGAATTATACTTTCTGCAACCATGCGTGCATTACCTTTCTCTGGACAACTATTTCAATGAATACAATAATCATGGCATGGATAAAAATAAGTATACAATCATGCGCATATTTAAGTTTAACATTACCTAATGCTTATGACCTTCATTCTATGATATATACATGTAAATATATAATGTTATAATTATATATATATATCATGCATGATAAAGCAAAATTTGTTATGTTGCATTCATATCTTAACTGATTAATTTAGTCGTTTTGTGAGAGTCGCGATGTACTAACCTGGTATGCGTTGTATTTGATGAGCTCCTTTAGTCGGTCGACAATGTAGAAGTACCCATCCTCATCGTAATATCCAATATCGCCTAAATTACACAGAGAAAGATTGTTGTCATTAGTTGTTAGGAAGGCACGAATATAGTTCGGAAACTGAACAGTAGCAGTGTGGCGGTTTGCACATGTTTTCGCAGTGAATGTTATAAACAAACCAATGGAAACATACATATGTAGGTATACCCTAAGATGAACCTAACCATAGGTCTAAGAGTTGATTATAATATTATTATTGTAGTTGACATAATGTTCAAAGTATACGTATAGCCTGCATGTATGAATGCATTTGTTGACGTACACATAGGACCTGTGGGCATAGGCGTAGGAGGCGTGGGTCCAGAGGGCAAATGTCCCCAAATTTCGGGCAAATGTGTTTTTCGGGCAAAAGAGGCACGGACGGCGAAAAAAATTTGGAACTTTTTTCGGGCAAACAGATACAGGCGGGTTTTTTTCGGGCACATAGGGGTAAAAAGATAACTTTTATGAAAATTTACAGGAAATGACTAAAAAAAAGGGTCGTCAGATTTTTCGGACGAGAAAATCCTAAGATTTTGGGGATGACTAAAAAAAATTAAATCAGATTTTTCGGGCAAAACTAAAAAATTTGCCGCCCCCACTTCCGAAATTTCCCCTACGCCAATGCCTGTGGGTGTCTGATGGATGTACAATTGTACATGAAAGCCTACATCATAGACCAGAAAAAATTATACATCTAACTGTTTATCTAAAGCCTTCTGGCTTTAGAACAAAATGACTAAAATGAAACAAGAAGACATTTTCTAAAATGAACTATTCAGCGATACCGGTATGTAGCCATCCTTGTTGATCGATCGTGGATGCTGTTGCCTCCTTGTCACCCAAATATCCCAGCATTACTATCGGGCCCTTGATGCAGATCTCTCCATTGAGATTGGGACCTAACGGCTTGGACGTCGTCAGATCGATGACCTACATGTGAAAGTAACAGAAGACATTCATTTGTAGGTAAGCTTAGGTTACAGCCAAAAAAGTCTGACAATCTTGAAGATGCGTGAACTTTTACGATGGCTTGATATTTTACTCATAAGGTGAACTCATTTCTATCAACAATTCGTTTAAGTATAATTATAAGCAAGACAGTAGACGAGGCAGTTATCAATGATTGCTGGCCCGCCGACGGTGTTTTCTAGCACGTCGAACCCTGCCTGAAGACTATAGATTACATAATCTTATTAAGTACTAGCTGGGGTACCCGGCGTTGCACGGGAAATTTCGATTTTTCGTCCCCAAACCCAGCTCCACCCGCCCCTGTGGGGCGGCTTCGCCGCCCATTAAATTCCCTGTGGGGCGGCTTCGCCGCCCATTTGGGGTTTATAAATGGTTATATATTTATGCCCCTCTGCTTGGAAGGTCTTCCCCAATTCTGCTGGTTAAACTCATGTTGCATGGGGGCTCCTCTTAGTGTATATTATACTCCTTGGCCTAAGCCATTTATCGTTCCCAGGGCGGTTGCGCTGCGTAAGCTTTGGCGAAAAATAACGTCATTTGTTATTGCACGACGATTCAAATAATGGCGTCGCATTTGCAGCATTTGCAGCGATCGCGCAAATAGCACGGCGAAAATTAAAATGTCTAATATTTCGAGTTCTAAAGTGAATAAGAAGGTGAAAATAGCGCGCCTGAGTAAGTTGAGTGAAAGTCTATTTATGTACAATGTTTAAGGTTAGTAGGTGCAAAACTGTGAGCTTGCATTCTGGACAAAGTCCGCCAAGTCCTTTCTTATAGATATAGATGTATTTCAGTAAGTCTGTGTGTTTGTTTGTTTGTTTCTTTGTTAGATCAGCACCGCCACAGTTTCGAAGCAATCGACCCCAATCCTTCGCAGGAAGGTCGGGGTCGACCCGGGCAGGTCATAGGGGGTTCGCGATCCAAAATCACCATGGAGGCCAGGGTGGGGGCAAAAACCTTCATTTTTTGCTACTTTTTCAGCCGTTGCCATGCATATTTTCACACTTACTCACCTGAAACGTTACAGCTAGACAGATTTTTATACGGGCCACCTCGCCTCTACCCAAAACACACCTCGGCCCGCAGGGGCCAGGTGGGGCAAGGGGAGGGGGTGGAGGGGTATGCGGGGGTGGGGGGAGAATTTTCCCGAAAACCCTAATTGCACGAGTGGCGTACCGATGGTGGGCGGAGTGTGCTGGGGTGGGGTGGGGGTGGGGAATGTGGGAGAAATTTGGAGGTCGGAGTGTTGTGGGGTGAGGTGGATGGTGTGGGGGTGCGGTGGGGGGAGGGAGAAAAATTTCCCGAAAACCCAAATTTCACGGGTTGCGTGTAGGTGGAGGTCGGAGTGTGGTGGGGTGGGAGGTGAGTGGGGTGGGATAGGGGTGGAGGGGTGGAAAATTCCCCCAAAACCCCAATTTCACGGGAGGCGTACCGGTGGAGGTCGGTGTGGTGGAAGTGGGTGAGAAGGTCTGGGGTACGGGCTTGGGTGGAAGGGGAAGGGTGGGGTGGGGGGAAAATTTTCCCGAAAACCCAAATTTCACGGGTGGCTTACTGGCGGTGGTCGGAGTGTGGTGGGGGTGTTGTGGGTTGATTGGGAGGAGGGGCGGGGGAGGGTGGGGGCGTGGGGTGTGGCGTGGTGAGGTTGTGGCCTGCAGCGGGTCGAATCCTAAATTTTCCGGGCAACGCCGGATACCCCAACTAGTATGAAAATAAAAGTTCAATAATTTAATTTTTCACCGAGTATCAAGCGAAGTAAAGCTTGTTTTCAGTTTTAGGTCAAAGACTTGCGACGAGGTTCAATAGACGGAACTTTGGTGAGTACGTAGGATGCATGGGTCCGTTATATGTTCGGAGTTTGTTACAACGAGGCGAAATAGCAGTAGGCCCTAGTTTTAGAACGATTTGCAAATTTTATTGATGTGGTGAGAAGGGCTAATTAAGGAGTGTTAGAGCAGAACAAGAGCAGGTTGAGCGAGGTGGTTGGACCGTGAACAACTGACGGAGATATAATGATGGCTGGGATGACTGATGTAGGTATGTGATATCTACATTATAAGGCAGAAAGTTTGTCCTTCTGTTTGTATGTCCGGATGTATTTTTAATTTTTGTCCCAAGAAACGCTCTGAAATGACAGAGTTTCGGTTTAAAAAAATTTTTGCAATTTATTTTTACCCAAATATGTAGGTCAACGCAACTATTTTCAGCTCTCAATTTTCACTTTAAAAACCGAGATATGAGCGTTTTAATTCGACGCGTATATTTCGCCTAGCGCGAAGCCATGTTTACCGCTGGACGTCGCCATTAAACAGCAGTCGAGACTTCGCATGAGTTCGTCATGCCTTGACGTCATTCTCGTTTTTCGTTTATTCAACGATCCGGTCGACAAGCCGCAACCGCAGGGCTTTTTTAACGCGCAGTTGTACACAAAATGTGCAGTTCTAAATGGATTTGTGCAGCTGTAGAAACACTTCTGTCACAGGTTCTGTGCAGTTAAAACTTGCAAAAAGGTCATTGTCATCCGATTGGAAGTAATTTACCATGGAGGATGGGAAAGGAAAGGAGGAGTTGTGCAGTTCTAAAAATTCTTTAAAAACAGCCCTGCGCAACCGGCTGCCCTACAGTGTACAATTATGCAGTTGAAAGAATAATATTCACAAGAACGCAGATCACAGAAATCTTAACTACACTAACAGAACAGACTGCCTGCAATAATTGTATTAACCAAGTTTACAAATAGGCACTCTCATGCAGTGCAGAAACCACAGAGAAAGAAGAATATGGATGTTGTGTGTTTCTCCAGAATTATACGTACAGTTCGCAGCTATATTTGACCAACAGAACCATGGGCGCCGACTCTGCGAGGCCCGTGAGTGCTCAGCACCACCAGAAATTAGCCATGCGAGGCCCGCCTATGCATGGGCACCACCAGAAATCAGACAACAAGATGTGATTTTTATTATATTATTTCTCTTTAGGCATGGCTTATCTATGAAAATCATTGCGTCTTTTACATATTTTCTTCTATCTCAGTTAGTATACCTTATTATTACTCCAGTTTTACCTCATCCAGTAATCTGAACTCCATACGAATACGAGGAATACCTCGAAATCCTGCTCATTCGATCCGCTTCAGTAATTTTTTTAGGACGAAGGCGACGATTTGAATGACTGTCATGAGCGGAGTTTATCAGGAGCTAGGGGGAACTAAGCTCCCCCCCCCCAAGAAGATCCAGATTCCTCTTTTTTACTGTGTAAATGGTTTCTTTTTGGGGCTAAGCCCCTCCAAGAAGGCTTTAGCCCCTCCAAGAACGGAAACCAAACTTCGCTCATCATGGCTCATGATGACTGTTTATTTTATTGCACATGCTAGCAGCTAGGCTATAATTATAATGATCCTCACTGCGCGAGAATTACCACCCAGCATCAAAAAGCTGGATATTGTTTTGTCTGCATTAATTAACAAATCAACCTTCACCAAATTGTCTGTGAAAATAATTTGAAAAACTACCTTCCACAATGCTAATTTTGGTTCACTAAATAGTGGTTAATGTAGACAGATTTTTTGTGTGCAAAATTTGAGTCTGTTGAGTGTTGACCTAATTATAGGGATGAGTGCTCCAAGATGCCCATGCTAACGTAGATTGTGTTTTTATTCTGTGTGGATTCCATGAGAAGTACATGTTGACCTAAAGAGTACTCAAATTTTTTAAGCAATTGGGAAAACATTTATTGAAGTCTTAAATCATATCTTTAAACAATAAAATAATGGGAAATTTTGATGAGATAACTGTTAACTGCGATCGTTCTTTGACCGCGAGTTCGTCCCCTAAAACCATGAGCAAGTCCCGCCTATGAACAGAGGTAATTCCAATAACTATCCTATGAAAAAAGGCTCAAAAAATTTCCGCGCTCACGCGCGGATTTCTTTCAAATTCCTTTGGGCACTCACACTCTTCGGGTCAACTCGGCGCCTATGAACAGAACAACCCAGTGGAGTGGTCGGTGAATCTCTCTCACCACGGGGGCCTGCGTGCCATGGGGACGTAAAGCCGAAATTTTGCTATTTTCATATATTCGCGCAGTTTCGCAGCTTTACACCTCAAACCTTGCAGTTATAGATAGAAAACGACCATGGCCACCACCCACAGTCAGCACACACACACTCGCCCCGCAGTGCCGTGTCATGTTTGGCTTTTTTGGTGGAAACGGGTTGGGGTGGAGGGTTGGCGAAAACCAGAAATTTAGTCATCAACGCCGGGTACCCCAGATGGGCAGTGTCGAAAACTCAAAATTTCCCGGGCAACGCCGGGTCCCACATCTATAGAGTGACTTAATATTCCATTCGTTCAGATGTTTAAGAATGTGGGAAGGTCTACCTTCATCTGGACGTTGACACATGGAGGTCCAACTGATGTGGCTTTTCTGTTGACAGTGTTCTCTGCTTCGCCAGTCACCGGAACTGAGCTGACGCCGCCAGATACCTCAGTCATCCCATAAACTACAGCACAGCATGCGAAGGCAGCACAAGTATAGAGCTCGGCTGTAGATTTGTGAATGTGAAGACATTAAGCATTGCAGATAATGAACAATTTTAAGATGACTTCATGGTCACTCTCAGTGCTTACTAATACAATATAAATTAAGATATTGGCTCAATAATATTGCCATCGAAATAATGTGTAGCATGCTGCATGCACAAATAGCATCTCCTAAGACAGATTGAACATGGATGGGATATGCACCAGCCCAATAACTCACATTTCTGTCCAGTCCAATCCAGTTAAAAATCTCTCACCCTTGGGAAAGTTTTGCATTTCAATCTGCAGAACTATTCAATACTCGTGCCAGAAAAAATACTGCACTTGATCCAGTGACGTAGACTGAAAGTTTCGGTGGTTAAACCCACATTGGCTTATGAAAAAGTTTTTGAAAGGTTATTTATCCACTTAAATAAGAAAAACAAAACAATTGCTTGTGGTAACAATTGTTTTTCTTACTTTAGTAATTTATTCCCTTTGTTACTTTACTCCCTTTTTATTTACTGTAATACTGTTGGGTTGGTGTCAGAAAGAGTATCCGGCCAGGCCATACCCCCCATCATAAATTCCTGGCTACGCCACTGACTAGCAAACAAACTCAGATCATTTAATAGGCCCTATTAATTCAAACCCAATATCTACTTATGTTGCTTATATCTAGAAATGATAAAAGTAAAACCTTTGCAAAATTAGTTATAATTATGTAGGCTAACAGGCTGCGTTCTGCCAGCATGAAGTGTTGATTAAACAAAAATTGAATTTAATACCTCAGTGAATTATTTAGTTTGAGGACATAACTGTGTTGTATTGCAATGACATAAAGTAGCCTACTTAATTAATTAGAATTATTGAGACTGTGTAGTCCAAATCAATGTAATAGCCTGTGCTGTATGTCTCTGGCCTCCTTTAGGTCTTACAGTATACTCAAGGGAAGATATTCAAAGAAGACTTTATAAATATAATCAGTAGAAAGATTAGGATGAACATAATATTTCGAATTTTTGATTTACACTGCAGACAAACGACTCCTGGAAATCGTTCCATCAGTTGGTTTTCCACAGTTTCGCTGAGTGGAGCTGCACCACACGAGATGTGTTTGAGCGTCAGACGATACTTATCCACCTCCGGACTCTTGGCCAGGAGCACAGCGATTGGAGGTACAATGACTATGTCCTCGATCTACAATAAAACGAAATTAATATACCACCAAATTATGGTTTGTTTGCTATATGCAGTTACAACAAATCTCGATGACCCTATTGTGGGAACGAACTCATGATAGATCTAAGCTTATAGATCTGTAAAGACAGTGGTTCCCAACCTTTTTTGACTGTCGGGCCACTTTTTCTAAGTTGGAGGATTCGAGGGTCACTTTTTCTTAGTTGAAGGACATTAGGGGGCCACAAGGTTAAAATTTAGTCAACTAAAGGCGTACAAAATTGTTATAATTGAATCAAAATAGAATCCCCGATGCGATTTATTAACGTCCAAATAAAATAATTTGTAATAGAAAAGAATTATAATTATATTCTATCATGTCCAACTTGTCAATTTTTACATATATTTTTCTTAATTCATTGGGATGCTACGGGCCATTTTTGTAGGCCAGGCGGGCCACTTTTGGCCCGCGGGCCACGGGTTGGGAACCGCTGTGTTAAGAGAATTACGAACCTTTCAACCTAAAGTTAATTTTTCCAGCCGGTCTATTGACCCACGCGAACGCTCCACTTAGAAACCTCTACGCTCTATTCGCTTCTCCTTCTATTTCACTCTCTCCCGTCCCCGTAAACCTCAAGGTTCCCCAATTGATCCATAAGTTTTAGGCGTATACACGACCATATGATTATGAGTGCCCGAAATTATCAGTAGGCTATCGCAGACCCCACCGAACCCGTCGCTCACCCACTATGTGCCTCAGGTTCCTCTCTATTTATTACTTAAAACCATTTATCGCTCAAAACTACAGTCCCACTTGTCTCTTCGGGATTTCTTAACCTAATCTATCCAATTCCCGACTTTCTGCTTTCTCGTCCTCAACAAAGTCAGTCTTAACATTTCCTATATGCATCCTCATTCCATGGTTCTTTTTGGCAAGCGTAATAGGCTTCTAGGCCCAGCCATCGTTTCCTGTGCCATTTCTATAGGCACTGGATCGATCACACGGAATGGTCTTATATCGCTTGCTTGGTACGGTGCAGCGATCCTGAATAACAGAATAAGCTGGTGCCCTGAGCCTAGCTTTTGAATAGACATGAAGTTTGCGATCACAATTAGGATTAATTATGAATATTAATTAGTGTGAGGAACTGATCAATTTGAATGCACCAATGGCTGACATGCACTGGATCGATCACACGGAATGGTCTTATTATCGCTTGCAAAATGAAGACTTAACCTATTATAGAGGGGCGATATCTCTCTTTTATAGGCCTGTACCTGGCAATTAAAATACCGGTAGTGCATTAATTACTAACCGACAAAGGTTTAGCTCGAAGTAGGCTATCTAGAAAACGAACTGTCTAAACAAAATGTTCTCATCGTCACACTTAGCGTTTTTAGAATGACGACTTTTCGACAAATTAGTTGCCACGCGGAAGTTATTGACTCGGTTCTAGAACTACTGATTAAAGGACGATTCATCAATTAAGGGACTACCAGATTCACATTTCGATGTGAATGCGCGCAGCTTACATGTTTAATTAATAGCAAAAGATATAGGGTACCCTGTTGTCCTGTACGACCTTGAGGTAATCCGTAAAGTGGAACTGCTTCATCAGGAAGGTAGTGCCTTGTTTCGCCATGCTATACAGAGCCATAAATGATCCGAAGATGTGCGACAGTGGCGAGAAAAGGACCTGTCGCTTGCCTATAACCTTCGACGTCGGATGACTGTACATATTGAATCACACAAAAGTAATCAATGATTCGAACTAATTACCTATGACAATGGGTCATATGCTAGGTGAAAGAAGGAACTGTTGATGTCCACTTTTGTCCTTCAAACTGCAAGAGTGTGTCTAGGAATATATTAGGATTAATTATTAGTCATCATTCAGTGGTTGACTGGCCTCTACGAAATAATCTTTTAGCAGAGTAGGCCTATATGCCTCTATATAGGCCTAATTACTTATGTTCCTGTGGCTCTCAATCTAACCAGCCCAATCGCAACAATATTCACGAAATTTTAGCAGCGCCCAAAAGTTAAGTCGCGGGAATTAGCTTGTTCACGGGCTCTTAGCCAAATCGATAAATGTATTGGATGCAGGTAAGGTCAAAAATCCCTTCCGGATTCACATCCAAAAGGGTCAGTCCGACAAGTAGATAATCCGATGTGGCGTGCACGGGTAGAATTGAAGCGGCGAGAGAGGTGAGGGACGAAGAGAGCTCAGGATAGAATAATTGAGAAAAGCAATGTCTTCAGTTAAGTGTGAAATAGCAACAGGTTTGGCTTTGGTGAATTCGTATAGCCTAATATTGTTCACATTGGTATTAGGCTTATACTAGAAATTCGAATCGAAATTTCTGTTAGGTTACCCCCAACATATAAACCGTTGTTGCGCCTCTGTCCATCTGTTTCGTTGATCAGCAACAGTCAACAGTTACTGCGTCATGCTTTCAGTTAATTATTTTAACACCCAGTTTTATTTTATTTATATTTTAAGACACGATTGATTTGGTTTGGAACCAAGCAACAAAATTTACATAAGTCTGATCTTCAATTACTGGCCTCATTATTCTCTGACTTCACCTTTTTCTTCTATAATAGTGTTCGTGATCTGGGTGTCACGCTTTCAGTGCTCTGACATTTACTGAACACCTGCCACTCTTGACCCGTTCCTGTTACTACCGCTTGAGACGACTTAGGGCAGTTAGAAAATCGGTATCTTCCAAGGTGTCTACGACTATAGTACATGCCTTTATCTTCTCACGAATTGACTACTGTAACTCCCTACTAATTGCGCTTCCTAAGGTTCGCTTGTCATCTGTGCAATCTGTCCTAAATTCTGCTGCTAGACTTGTCGAACTACTTCCTCGATACTTGCACATCTCCACAAGCCAGTGAAGGTCATGTGTCATGTATCATACATGACACATGACCTTCACTGGTTTCCATTCTTTGCCTGAATCAGATACAGGGTTTTGCTCCTAGTTACCAAGTCCCTTCAGGGCTTAGCGCCTACAAATACCTCTCCGGCTTAATGTGTAGGCCTAAGTCTCTTTCTGCAAGATCTTCACGCCCTCTTCGTTCTGCTGACCGCTTTGATCTATTTGTACCCAGATCACGAACCTCATAACCCAACATTGGGCTTTTGCTATTGTTGTTCCTTTAATTTGGAATCACCTTCGTTCTGAAATTCGTGGCAGGAATCTGGTGGGAAAATCACAATGCATCTTTTCGCTGCCTGAAGACATTTCTCTTTTCATGCATGGGCTTGTCACGCTGAAAGCGCTTCTGAATAACTCTGTTCTGAGAAGCGCTTTACAAATGCTTTATTAGATTAGATTAGATTAGGCTAAATTAGATTAACATAATCCAGTAAGCCGATGCGTAAATGGTCGGAAAATGCAGGCCACATAGGCCACCGGGTACATAATAATATTTAGAGCTGGCCCTGTCCAAGAACTTCAAATCAAATCATTTATTGTTCCCACAATAAACATAACATACAAAAAATGTAACACAATTTACAGTTGAATCGACAACCAATGTGATTACAGAAAAAGATCAATGTAGCCTATATGACTATGCATAGAAAACAATTGGAACCCCTGAAGGGACAAAATCCCGCTAGGTAGGGTCCCTACTTTCAAATTTAACCATGTAAGATGCTGGGAGATCCATGATTAGTGCTGGAGGAAGATTTAAAAAATGATAATCAACAAATAAAAATAAAATCAAATAAAATCAAATAATTTTTTTTAAAATAGACGACAGTTAACTTTTATATTACTATAGATGCATGTAGCCTATCATTTTTTTGCCATATGTGATGGATGGACACGATTTGACCAGAGTCTATGACAGTATGAGAATTGTGGAAAAATAACTGGGGGGTTGGACCATTATACACTTGGAATTTGGGCTTGAAAAACATACTTTAACATGGGGCTCTAAAAAAGACTGGGGGGGTTGAACCCCCCAACCCCCCGGCAATTCTCACCCTGGTCTATGACAACAGAGGCCGTTACCCTGGACAGAAATTTGTCTGGCATATTACATCACTTATAGACAATGAATGTGTAGCCTACTCTGATTAATTGTTTAAAAAGGGAGAAGGGCTTTACAGATCTAGGCCTAAGAGTTCCCGGTAAGTTATTCCACATTAGTGGACATTAATAGGCCTATTTAATGGAGAATGTTTTGTATATTAGTTCTTGGATTCAACGATTTCTAAGCTAAAATGACACGGTTTAAAACGCAACACACCTGCTAATTACGAAAGCCGCGTGGAGATTGCGATGCGATAGTAGAACGGCCTTTTGAAGACCAGTAGTTCCGCCGGAAAAGAGAATGATACATGGATCGTCTAGAGTCAGACGAAGCTGATCGAAAGATGGAAGGATGGGAAGATCTGCCTCTTCCACCAACATCGATTCCAAGGTTACGCATCCTTCGTAGCTACCATGCACGAAGATCTTCTGTTCGATTCAATGCAGGCAAAAGCAAACAGCGTTAGAATCAATTAATCTGAATTCAAATGAGGTTTCTGGATCTAGGCAAGAGCTAAGCCACGCCCTACATGCCATAATAGACTCGTAAGTCGTAACACTGATCGGTCACGTTATAGCATAGCTCGATGGTACGCGTACCCTAAAATAGAATACGCTAAAATATTACTTTCAGTTATGTTCTAATTAATTAAGTATTAATTAAGTTTCAGTTAAGTATTAATACTGACTTCCACTAAAAATAGTTTTGGAGCTAGGGGTCAGGGTTTTATAAGCTGTTAGCTTTTTCCTGATTCCTTTTGCACTATGTTTATTGAGGCATGTTTATACTATTTGACTGGAGTGTATGTGCAATAAACAAGTTCATTCATTCATACGTACCTTTCAAAAAATGCAATACGCGTATGGTACGTACCATGCATGTGCCCGAAAATTTTGTTTATGGCTTATTCGGCGACCCATAGCCTACATGTACGTATACATGCAGTCAACAGTATGCGTCATTGAAATCGGCATTTCCGGTAGCGTAAAGTAAATTTAATTAGATACATTCTTCTGTTATAATTAATTGAATGCAACTGTTCAACCTTTTCCTTGGAGTTGGACTTTTAAGCGCTGCAGCAGAACTTAGCCGACTAACTGGAATTAATTAGTCCATTAAGCGCAATGTATGCTGGATAAACATATATAGACTTACAGTATAGCATTGCAGCAATTCACTGCGCTGTATTCTTGGCTGTGAGTGTTTGCTTAAATTAAATTGAACATTCTTATAATGACCAATGACGAGGTTAATGTGTTTTATTATTGTTTACGTACCCTAAAATAGGGTACGTTAAATACGTACGTACCTTTCACAAAATAGAACACGTAGGGGCCTATGGTAGGCCTACGTACCCTCGAGCTTTGCGTTATAGGCTATCCATTCGAAGCCCAAACCTATTATACAGGTGGGACAAAATTTAGTGAAGCTATCCTATTCATGGGCGGAGTTTGGTTTCAGCTCTTGGGGGGGCTAAAGCATAAATTGCCCTCGTGGGTTTGGGTGGACGACCGAGCGGCAGAAGGACGATCGCCGAGACCCCAGCAACATAAATTGTTTGAATTTCCACACTGCAATGGTAGCATTTTAGGATGTCATTTTAGCGACAGAGTAGGGGATACTCATCGTGGAGAGACAGACAAACATATACAGATTTTCGGCTCAACTAATTTGAACATTATAGACCTTCAACTTCATACATCAGGTGCCAAGGCAATAGCTAGGAAGATGTTTTGGGTGTTTGAACACCCCCTGAAATGGAAAATGCGAAAAAATTTATGCATTTACGAGCGCATGATGTAAAATGCATGAAATAAAACAATGAAAACACATACCGAAATGAAAAATGGTAAAAAAAACCAATTAACTAATTTGTCATATTTTTTTAAATTTTGGTCGATGACAAAAAAAAATAATCGATTTTTTTGGAAGGGAAATTGAACACATATTTTGATGATTTCGGCCGGATGAGTAAAAAGTCATCAGGTTTTTTAGAAGCAAACTGAACACCTTTTTTAAAGATATTGGACGGATGACTAAGAAAAGTCATTAGTTTTGGGAAGGGAAATTAAACACATTTTTTAAGATTTTGGACGGATGACAAAAGTCATTAGTTTTTGGGAAGGGAAATTGAACACCTCTTTTGAAGAATTCGCACGGAAGACTAACAAATCTTTTTAAGAAGAAAAATTGAACACCTTTTCTGAAGATTTCGGACGATGACTAAAAAAGTCATCAGTTTTTTGGAAAGGTAAATTGAACACCTTTTTTAGAATTTTAGAAAAAAATCGGATGACTAAAAAAGGTCTTCAGTTCTTTGAGTAGAAAAATTGAACACCTTTTTTGAAGATTTCGCACGGAAGACTAAAAAAGTCATCAGGTTTCTTAGAACGAAAATTGAACACATTTTTTGAAGATTTCGGACGAATGACTAAAAAATTTCATCAGTTTTTTTGGGGAGGGATATTGAACACTTTTTAAAAAAGATTTTTGACGGATGACTAAGAAAATTCATAAGTTTTTTGGGAGGGAAATTGAACACCTTTTTTGTAAGATTTCGGACGCATGACTAAAGTCATTAGTTTTTGGGAAGGGAAATTAAACACCTTTTTTGAAGATTTCGCACGGAAGACTAAAAAAGTCATCAGGTTTTTTAGAACAAAAATTGAACACATTTATTGAAGATTTCGGACGGATGACTAAAAAAAGTCATCAGTTTTTTGGGAAGGGATATTGAACACCTTTTTAAAAAGAATTTTGACGGATGACTAAGAAAATTCATCATTTTTGGGGGAGAGAAATTTAACACCTTTTTATAAGATTTCGGATGGATGACTAAAGTCATTAGTTTTTTGGAAGGGAAATTAAACACCTTTTTTGAAGATTTCGCACGGAAGACTAAAAAGTCATCAGGTTTTTTAGAACGAAAATTGAACACATTTATTGAAGATTTCGGACGGATGACTAAAAAAGTCATCAGTTTTTTGGGAAGGAATATTGAACACCTTTTAAAAAAGAATTTTGACGGATGACTAAGAAAATTCATCATTTTTGGGGGAGAGAAATTTAACACCTTTTTATAAGATTTCGGATGGATGAATAAAGTCATTAGTTTTTGGGAAGGGAAATTAAACACCTTTTTTGAAGATTTCGCACGGAAGACTAAAAAAGTCATCAGGTTTTTAGAACGAAGATTAAACACCTTTTTTAGATTTTGGACGGATGACTAAGAAAAGTCATTGGTTTTTGGGAAGAGAAATTGAACACCTTTTTAAGATTTCAGACGGATGACTAAAGTCATTAGTTCTTAAGAACGAAAATTGAACACCTTTTTTGAAGATTTCAGACCTTACTCTTGAGTGCTGTAATACGCCGAGCAAATTTCTGTCCAGGGTAACGGCCTCTGTTGTCATAGACCCTCGTCAAATCGGATCCATCCATTAGAACGAAAATTGAACACCTTTTTTGAAGATTTCGGACGGATGACTAAAAAGTGTAATTTAAATTTCCGTCCTGGGTAACGGCCTCTGTTGTCATAGTCCCTGGTCAAATCGGATACATCCATCATCAAAATATTAAGCTCTCAAGTGTTGTGATATACCGAGCAAATTTCTGTCCAGGGTCACGGCCTCTGTTGTCATAGACCCTGGTCAAATCGGTAGAATTATATGGCCGCGCATCGCGATTAGAAGACGACTAATAGCAGTATTGGCCTAGTTCTTATAAGGTATGCGAAAAAGATACCTTTTGACAAAGTGGAAGTTTTCGTGGTGAAAAATGACAATACACTTTGTCGTAAACGCTTTTGCGGTGACCCGCTAGACATTTTAATTATTTAATATGCGACGGCTTAGAAATTCAAATTTTGATGACTAAATAAACATAAATTGATGTTCAATCGTCTGCTGCAGCTATTTCCGGTTAGCAAGTGTGAGTAAGTACTGCAACCATGAGAACCGTTCTCTGTAGTAAAGCAAACATTATTTATTCGCCTTAAAATAATAGACATTTTAAGTTATATTATTGAAGTAGTCCGAGAGACAGGAGTTAATGATACCTCGAAAGCCGTTATAATTCATGTTTTATTACCAGGATTTTTTCGAGTGATAAAAGAATATACCTAAAAAGAATTTATTAATTATTATCTATTGAATAAGTTACGGTTTGTCTAGTATTATAGGCAATTATGCATGCCCAATAAAGCCATGTAGCCTAAGTGTAAAAACGCATAGGCATGGAGAGCGGGGCATAACGGGATACTTAAGGCAGTTTGAAGTTTACATCACATAATTAATAAGAAATCGGTGCTTTTTTGCACTCACATTATGCAGGCATATATAACTTACGACATAGACTAGAATAATTTACTTAAGCTTCAACTACACAGGATATACAATTTTTTTACCAACAGGCCCCAAAATCCCGTTATGCCCCACCACCTGAGGTAAAATGGGATACCTATCCCATTATGCCCCATAACATGCAAAATTCTATGCTTTCAAAAAAAGTGCCACTTATTTTTATTATTGCTCATTTTATAATGTTAACAATGATTGAGACGTGATGGGTACATAGAACCCATGAAATATTGCAATATGAGAAATATGGGAAAAAATAGCTATAGAAGCATGAAATGGGGCAAAATGGGATATCTGTATCCCATTATGCCCCAATATACCACAATTGTAAACCCGCCATTTTGAAGCAAAACACTGGACTTGTACACATTTTCATATGGGAATATGTGACTTTATGTATTACCCTACACATGGATTGTATAACCTAAATTTAATATAGCTCGATCCACTGTTTCTAGACAATTTCTAGATTATGGACGTACCTTACTTGGGAGAGCGTGAAAATCAACTTTTCATCATAAAAATTGCAAGACGCTTCGGAATCGAAAATGCTTTCGTCCTTCTCCTTCAAAGATGCATTACTTCCGTTTGAAATTTTATCGTATTTTTGAAGTAAGTTCGACAATAATGAAGTTTCCCGTTATGCCCCGCTATCCCGTTATGCCCCGCTCTCCCCTATTATAGGCTAAAGCATTCTTGTTTAAAACGTTTTTCAAATTACGCCGTTGGGCAATAATAATTATATTATTCGTTCATGCGGTCTGGAACGCATTTAATTGAATGCATATCGAGGGAGGAAGGATGGGGTTCAGAGCATGGCCTAGGTCCGCCAAGGCAGCAGTAGAAAAAAAATTTAGTTGCGTTTCTAAACAGCTGTTCCAATGCTGGGTAATTCTAGGAAGACTGAATCGGTCAAGACGAACGGTCCTTCGCAGATCACCGGTCGCCCAGGTCTCATGATCAGGGAGAAAATGCACAACTTTGAACATACATGCAAGATGCTTGGAACTTCACGTCAAGGTGACAATATGGTAGTAATGTGACTAAGGCAAAACAATTCGTGGTAATAAATGATTGCTCCTGTCTCCTTCTATCTTTTAGTTTGTCTCAATGTCCCAGGTTGCAATCTGTCAACATGTTTTTGCGTAATAGACAAATTATACTACGGTAGCCTACAGTACTGCTACAGACTGCGACTTCGTTTTTCACAGTCTTGGTGTAGATGGGTGGGCTAGTCACCAGCAACTCACTAGTCTAGGCCTGTTGCTCTCCTGTTCTCTTGTCACCCTATAAGTTCCAATCCTTTTACCCGTGGGAGTCCTTATTGATGTATGGTCAAGTCTGTGGATTCTTGGGGGGCTTAGCCCCCCCTGGCACCTGATAAACTCCGCCCATGATCCTATTATCTATAGCGACTGCTCAAATCGAAGGCACAAAACCGGATCGACTATCATATCGGGTCGTGCTACTCTCTGAGATACAATCGAACCTACAACGGACACATATGGACTGGGCATAGGCGGAGACTTGGTCCGATCTTTGGGAGGAACGGACGAACGGCGAAGGAGGAAGGGTTTGGACGGTGGATGTGGCCTCTCCCGAAATGTCGAAATGTTGTTAATTTCCACACTGCAATGGCAGCATTTTAGGCTGTCATTTTAACGAAGTTGCTCATCAGAATCACCATTTCAGTGCTAACAGTTTTGGTTTAAGACTTCAAAAGTGCCCTCCCCCCTCAATGTATATAGCGCCCTGTCAAGAAAGCAATTCAGGACCCGAGCACTGCCAGCCCAACACTGCAAAGAAAAAGGACTTGAGAGATTTATGAAACAAGCAAAATTTAATTGGTCAGATGCAGGCCTAATAAGCGCAGCCTAGAAGGGCGCTCATTAGCAGGTCTAATAGAGAGACGGTTTCCTTGTATCTAGCCTAGTCATCGTAAATCCAGCATAGTAGGAAGAGTATGGTGACGGAAGGTAATGGTGAATAAAGGGGTCCGCTGAGAATATGGCGGCGGGCCTCCCGAGGGCTTAATCCGGGCGTGACTATCTGCGATACAATTAAACGTGCAATCGACACTGACATGAAAAGAGTGGATAAGACAACGTTACCTGAACTTCGATTGTTCTGGTGACTTCGACGACCAATGACGCTAGAGATTCTTGTGTGCAGATATATCGAGCACGAGTTTTCACAAGCTGATATCTCAGCTCCTCTGAAATACGAATTTTTTTATCAACGAATGTCTGGCTAAAATACATATTATAATAAAAATAAATAAGGTAATGAAGCATAAAGTTTCCTATAGGCCCACACATGTATCATATAACAACGCGTGGTCAAATCCATGTACGAACGATGAGGTAACTAAATTTTGCAAACATTTTGAGCGCTGCTGAGGAGGATTTCTATCTAATGATCGATACTTGATGGGAAATATTAACACTGCACTAAAGGACCTGTCATCCATCATGACGCCAACGCTTGTGTATCTTCTAGAGCAGTGGTTCCCAAACTTCAGTAGGCCGCGGACCGGCGACAATTTTTGGCGAAACTCGCGGACCGCTAGTATAAATGGCGATGGCAAATAAAAGCGACGTAAATTATAAAAAGACTAAAACATAAGGTTATTTGCAATTAGCTTACATTTACATGTCCTTTGTTTAAGATTTATTATGAGTAGACTGTGCTGTTAAACACTATTTGTGCAAGATTCCTTTTTTTGCTCAGGTGCGCCATAAATAAATGGCAGTTTAATAATAAAAAATAATGGCCTTTGCGATGCGTAGAGATGCAAGGAAAGATGCTTTAAATGCGTAAGCACAAACCTTGGTGATTTTTAACCATCTGCGTCTGCTTTTCCCCCAGATTTATTTGCTTACGTTTGCTCATTTCTTTCATTCAATAACATTTTGTTTATATTTAAAGTTTTAAACTAAAAGTTTTATACTATGGTAGACAATTTTTTATCCTGCATACTAGGACTAGGTTATTGCTCACCATAGATCAACATAAATAAGCCCGAAACTGACTGCAGTCGTCATTACAGGGCCCTGGTAAATTTAGAATAAATTTAAATTGTTTGAAATTGACATCTGGCAAGTTAAAATAAGGGCGCTGATTTATTTCAAAATTTTAAATATTAAGACATAAATTTGAATAAATTTTGGATAACAATTCGAATAATTTCATAATTTCAAACCAACAAACTAATAATTACGGTTTATTCATTTATTTTTAACTCTTCTCCGCGGACCGGCGATCATACCTCCGCGGACCGGCACCGGTCCGCGGACCACCACTTTGGGAACCACTGTTCTAGAGAATTCAGACCCACCTTTTCCGGCTTGAAGAACATGCGCTATTTCACATTACGTAGGTCTGTTTGGCTCTGCCAATTGTAATAAATTTGCGATAGGCCTGCACTTGCGATTTCGATTCCTCAGTTCATTGTTGTTGTCGTTGTTGTTGTTGTTGTTGCTGCTGCTGCTGCTGCTGCTGCTGCTGCTGCTGCTGCTGCTGTTTGTGATCGATTTGTCTTGGATCTCTCCCTTTCTTTCACTGACCAGACAAGCTTTGTTTCCAGATCTTGCGTCGACCATTTGCGAAAACTATGCCTCTTTGTTCCATTCACGTCCAGATATCTTTCACTGCATATTAGACCCACTGTACTTTGGTCCACTCCATGATGTGCACTCTGATGGACTTTGGAATCACTGCATATAGGTCTCTGACCGTCTCTCCGCATCCAATATACTCGAAACGACAGTCTATTTTTTAATGCCGAAGATCGACTTATTGGCGAGCGGCGACATTCCGAATTTTCCCTATGTAATTGTCGCGAAGCCCTTCTGTCGTCCGGAAGTAACCTGTACTTCCGGCCTCGAGGGTGACTCGCCTCGCCGTAGAGTCCTATGGTCCATCCCATGAATTAGGCCACCGGTCAATGCTGGGTCCAAAATCTGTTCGGTCTCATAAGACCGATTTCCCCTATGATCATATTCATGATAGTTAACGCGGGGCTGTGTAGCTAATCGTTGACTCCGTCTGAGTCCGCTCGTGTCCGCATTCCATGATACCAGGCTATGGCTCGAGTGTATAGGCGGGACGACTGAATTAGTCGTAACTACAGACCTACTGTAGCCAGGGTTCGTTGTGGACTCTACAGCGAGTTGTCCTTCAAGTGTATCAAGGCGACACATAATCTCCCCTACTTGAGATCTTACTTCGCCGGCTTGTGACCTCATTTCCCCATGAAGGGCACCTACTTGTGATTCAATCTGTCCATGAAGTGCACCGACTTGTGATCTCACTTCACCCACTTGTGATTCAATCTGTCCATGAAGTGCACCGACTTGTGATCTCACTTCACCCACCCGTGATTCAATCTGTCCATGAAGTGCACCGACTTGTGATCCAATCTTGGAGAACTTATTATCCATCCGGTCCATCATCAACTCAAGGATCGAACTGACTCGTGACCTATCAGAGGCACGTGACCTTCTACCATCGTCTTCGTTCGGGCGCTCCATAAATGCGGGAGATATCGGTCGACTAACGCTCATGATCAGAATGACAACTCTGAGTTGTGTCTTAATTAATCAAGTTTATTCACAATTAAAGTAAAGATCAACGCTACAGAAGTATTAATTAAAACAATCGATATTCGTTCACAACTTGGAAAATTATCACAATGTCCCAAATTCACTTAATGGCGATTAATCCCCGTTTTCCCCATTTTACCTTAATTTCCACATACCTTAACTTGGGAACGGAAGCTGGGAAAGCAAGGGTTTAATCCACAGAAACGACGCAAGTATGAGTGTAATCCACGCAATGATTCGCTGACGGTGCAATTTATACTCCACGTTTGCACAAAGATAATTTCTCGGTAATCCAGTGAGATATATATTCCAGAGTGATATAATCCACGTTTCGCGTAGTTGCCGATAACAATTTACTTCAATTTGAATTAATATTCCACGATTCAGACCGAATTTCTTACATAAATTTCACACGCAACTGAGCTCTTGTCAAATGCGACTAATTGCCTCCGTGGCCAGGACAAGACTAATTTTCAGACACGTGTTGACGCCAATTTTCGCGCACAAACCGCGTTTCTAGACAAAGGCCTGCTTAAGGTATAGGTTTGGGTTTTTCCGCTAACGTTAAGGTATACGAACCGCTTTATCATTAAGCCTCGCTTTGGTCTAGAAAGCCAGACAACCTATGTTTTAACATGGACCACTTTATCATACAGCCTCATTTCAATTCAGACTAGGCGGCAAATTTTACTGCTTACGTCAGCCTGTCCGGGCAGGTCTGTCGTAGCACACGGGCCTATGTCTAAATGTCCTGCTGCGTATCGCTGCGTATTATTAAATATTACTGCGTGTTTAACGTCAACAGGTCCTTGAGTGCGTTTCACGGCGAAAACATTATATTAATAAATTTAGCGTTGCGGGCCCTCCCGGTGTATTTTAACCAGTATAATCGCCATTAATATTAATATAATAATCGCAATTAAATCGTAAAATGTAACATTCGTTACATAATCAGGATATATTTGGGTTTCCCCTGATTGGCTTACTGTTTAATATCGGATACAGTTCACACCCTTTCCCTAAGGTGTAACTGCATGACTTTTAGAGTGACCTCGTCTAACCTGGCCTACTTTTGCACCTTGATCTCCTCCTCACTTTGCGATCTTACAATCACTGTTTACCCGCCGTAAGCCTATTTATGATTCCGCAGGCGTTCAAACTATATCCGGAGATGCGAGTGGATATAATTTTTTATGTCATCATCATCATCATCGTCATCATCGTCATCGCCGTTGTCGTCGTCGTTATCATCATCATTATTGTTATAATTATTATTACTGCTATCATCATCATCATCGTCATCGTCATCGTCATCGTCATCATCATCATCATCATCATCATCATCATCATCATTATACCTTGCATGAGCTGTGAGTTGACTGTAGCTGGAATGCTGCCAATGCGTAAGATCGCCAGCAGAAATACGATCCACTCGATGGAGTTGGGTGCAAAAATGGCGACGATATCTCCCCGTTGACAGCCATAACTCAGAAGATGGCGCGCCACTAGCTCCACCTTTCGACAGAGCTCAGAGTAAGTTATCTCTTTGGCAAGACCCACATCGACCTAGAACCAAGAACCGCTGTATACTGGATAGGCCTATGTTCAAGGCTAGTTAGCAAGTATATCATACTTACTTACCAGCCTTAAATATAAGTCGTATTTTATTATAATTATATTATGTTATGTCGTGTCGTGTCGTGTCGCATTGCATTACATTGCATTATTATATTATACTAGCTGGGGCACCCGGCGTTGCACGGGAAATTTCGATTTTTCGTCCCCAAACCCAGCTCCACCCGCTTCTGTGGGGCGGCTTCGCCGCCCATTTGGGGTTTATAAATGGTTCTTTATGCCCCTCTGCATGGGAGGTCTTCCCCAATTCTGCTGGTTAAACTCATGTTGCATGGGGCTCCTCTTAGTGTATATACTCCTTGGCCTAAGGCATTTATCTTTCCCAGGGCGGTTGCGCTGCGTAGCGAGGGCTCGAGTTTCATGCTAAGCTCTGGCGAAAAATGACGACATTTGTTATTGCACAACGATTCAAATATTGGCGTCGCAATTGCAGCGATCGCGTAAATAACACGGCGAAAATTAAAATGTCTAATATCTCGAGTTCTAAAGTGAATAAGGAGGTGAAAATAGCGCGCCTGAGTAAGTTGAGTGAAAGTCTATTTATGTACAATGTTTCAGGTCAGTAGTTGCAAAAGTGTGAGCGTGCATAACTGACAAAGATACGTACTTCCTTTCTTATAGATATAGATTATATCATATATCATATTATATTATTACAGGCTATATTAGTATATTATCTTATGATATAAGAAACCAGGTGGCCAAGTATAATCTTTAATGATGAGCATTTGCAGACGCACAGAACTGTCTGATTGTTTTATTGTCCACACACATGCAGGTTACATAAATTTACAAATACATTTCAGATGGTCTACCATGTCAGAGAATGCTTTAGGTACTATATGCAAGCATATAAAAAAAATTATTATGGGGCGCAGTGGTGTAGGGGTATGTCCGGTGCATTGAAGCCGGAAGGTTGTGGGCTCGAACCCACTTTAAGCCGCCGCTTAGGGATCCTGAGCAAGTCTTTCACTCGCGACTGCTCATGCACGTCGGCGTGAAACTCCGATTCGGTGTCTGCGCTGTAGTCTGGAGCACCTCTGAAGCTATGAAGGAATGCTATAGCAAGCGCTCATACATACATACATACATACATACATACATACATACATACATACATACATACATACATACATACATACATACATACATACATACATACATACATACATACATACATACATACATACATACATACACACATACATACACAAGTAGTGAAGGAGTACGTCTGACAGGACTGATTGCTTTTTAATTGCTTTTTAATTGTTTTATGACTACCACTGACGGGACTAATTGCTTTTTAATTACCCTACTGACGGGACTAATTGCTTTTACGACTACCACTGACGGGACTAATTGCTTTTTAATTGCTTTTACGACTACCACTGACGGGACTAATTGCTTTTTAATTACCCCACTGACGGGACTAATCGCTTTTACGACTACCACTGACGGGACTAATTGCTTTTTATTGCTGACTAATGACTTCTTTGGTGTGCTGACTAATGACTTTTTATGATCGGCTGTCCCAGGAACGGGGTCCTTTGATGTGCTGACTAATGACTTCTTTGATGTGCTTACTAATGACTTTTTATGATCGGCTGTCCCAGGAACGGGGTCCTTTGATGTGCTGACTAATGACTTCTTTGATGTGCTGACTAATGACTTTTTATGATCGGCTGTCCCAGGAACGGGGTCCTTTGATGTGCTGACTAATGACTTCTTTGATGTGCTTACTAATGACTTTTTATGATCGGCTGGTCCAGAAACGAAGTCCTTTGATGTATAATAGCTAATGACTTTATTTACATCCAACGGAGCCCTTTGATGTCCAACGGCCGCCTTAATGTATGTTGTCTAATGACTTTACTCAAAGATACAAAGATGCATATAACCAGACATACTAATGCACCATTTATTTCTATATATTTTAGGTGTCTATACCCTAGAAACACTCAAGCTGCGCACCCACGCCTTCTCTATTTGGAGATACTTCATTATACTTTAGCCGTGCACAACTTAGGAACACACAGACTCTTCACATACCGTAGCTCATCAATTTTATAGAATGTGAATTAAACAGATTTGCAGAGTGGTCGAAAGAGTATGAACGTTAAAGAACACACAACTCTTTTAAATTTCAAATAACTTTTATTCTTATACTTCACACACAAATCTATGTACTAAAAAGTCGTTCAACCCTGTATCGGTGCTGAACTTGTTGCAAATCGCATTGACGTTATAACCTCTAGCTCTATGTAGCGAATAGAAAATGCGATAATGTCCACAGAAACGACTTGTCACGCTCTGAAGCTGTTTAGTTGTATATATCCAATTTGAACAATATTTGTGTAAAAATCGTCTGAATGGAATATCTGGAGCTCTGCCGAAGGAATCAAAGTATTCGCCATACTCAGGACTTTCGATATACATCACTATCCAATGTATGCCAGGTTGACCATATCTGTCTGTATTGCATACAATTATAAACGGTCTATTTCTATCGATCGTTGTAGGTAGGCGATCGCTGGCGAAAACGCCCAAGAACATGGGTGCACACCTCGGATCTCGCCGCAGAAAATTTTCTATCGTAATGCCATCCATATTCTTCCTTTTTAGTTAGTGTAGTCGAAAAGGACGTTTCGCGATCTGTCTATCTCAAGGATATTTTCAAATTCTGCAAAGGCTATGACGTTTATGGTAGCATCCAAGGCTTGTGCAAATTTCATGTCCACACGGACGTTTCCACTTTTAAGCAGGTTGAAATGTCCACCCTCGGCCAAATCGGGAGTTAAATCAAATGCGTACAAGCAATAGCCGTATGCGTAATCTTCTCTGCTTATATCGTTGTCCTCATCCCTTTGCCACTTGCCAGTGCCCATGAAAAGCGATGCATACGCATTCACAAACTGATTATTTGTAAAGTTAGTTTCCAATGGTTTTATACTTTGCTGCTGCCCATCAAGATATACTTTTAATTGTGACAGATTCATATGTTTGAAATTGAACGGATTCTTCGTGTAAATGCCGTTGAATGAGTCGTTATCAATGCAACCAAAAACAATACGAGTGGGAAGCTGACCGGTGAAAAGGCACTCTTGCGTAACGTCCAGATTTCCTCTAGGAACAGTAAAAGTCTTGCAAACAACCCTTCGAATGGGAAACTTCAAATTTCCAATCTCTAGCGCTTTGGCATGCGCTAGGAATACTGACGGACTTAACTTGACTTTTCTGACATACAACTTACATTCCAATATTTTTACTTTGTAGGTCGCACCAGGCATCGAGGACATTAGACAGAATGAATCTTTATTTCTTACGAGTCGTATTTTTATATTAATGTCATTTGGCAAGAATCTTTCCTGAAAGAAGAGATCGCTGTGAATGCCACCCAGCATATCGACAACGCGGCCTTCGTCCGTCAGAGCACTGCGTTTCTTGAATCCTGCGTTCGTACCGGCATCGTCGTGCGGATTGTTTTCTTCGAAGAGTCTGGCGGTATCTTTGTAAAAGAGTGCAGAGGTGAGTTGAGAATTTTTGCTTGACGTGCCGTAGCTGAGCAGAGTCTCAAGATAGCTTCTATATGCATACGTGTTGTTTGAAGAAGTGACCAGCGTATCGTTTAGAGTTATATCAACTTCGGAAAAAAGGCTGTGTAGGAAAAGATTGATAAGACCAACATGATCTTCAGCATCTATAGCTTCGTTATTCGCTCGAACGATAGAGGCTCTAACGTAAAGCTGCGTGTTAGACAGATCTAGGTAATCTTAGCCTGCGCCTGTTATGCTAAATTCTATAGGTGTGCCCTGTGATATCGTTGCTATTGGATTATATTCCACGTACGACCCAGATTCTATACTGGTCTGCGTAGGAGGAACGCTGAAAAGATCAAGTTCGCTCTTTGCACACTCGCAGGACTGGGGATGAACGAATGCCATTTTTAAACTACACCGAATATATCTTCCTTGACTCTTTTCCTATTTCTTCTCAGAGAGCGCTTACGTCTTTTCCCTCCGTTACCACTTTGAACATTAAAATCGTTTGAAGATGTAAAGGCCTTTATACCTTCTGGTACACGGCGCTTGGCAGCCTCAATGATGTGATCACCGTCCGCCACATCGTTCGCAATCTGAAGACCTGTTCTCAACGCTTGTTTCCCAAGCGCTTTAGCACCCGTCTGTATAAGTGGCCACGCGCTTCTAAAGAGCCCGCTAAGAAAGCTGCCCAAGCCATGACCCCGCTGAAGACGCGCGCCCTGAAAAAACGGCATGCCATCGCCGCTTTGCTGCATATAATAGTCTTCGTATGCCAAACGACTCGCATCGCAGCAGAATGGCTTTTTCATTGTAAAAGATATGGAATTTTACAGTGTCTGAAATGTAATGTGACGATACCCTTTCCGCTTTCGAATGAAACTGGATCGCCGGTATCCGTCCTTATATGCAGCTCTATAGAGTCGAAATTCTTCTGCTGCAGAGGTATGTAGATGGGCTTTTCGTAGATCATGCGCACGTTGTGGCCAGCTTTTCCACTAACATTAACGATTCTGAGTAATGGCGCCTTTGTATCTCCCACAGGAACATGTTCGAGCACGTCGCAATAAATATACAGTGAAGAAAAGCTTCGATTTATATCGCAAGTTCTATCGCCGGTAAATTCAATAAAGGCCTCGCCGTCCTGACCGTAGTTGACAATAGGAATCTGCCGAACATCGATGCCAAGCATCGAACATAAAGCACGCGAAAAATGTATCTTTACACCTTTGTTTATATTGCCCGTAAATCTTTTCGACACAGGATCGTATCTAAATTTTGGAAATTCGAGCAAATCATTTTCTTCGGCAACGCCTCTTATAAATTTGTTTATGGAATCGATAAGATGGAGCGGCGTTTCGTAGTAGCCGGTCGGCAAGCGCCTTCTCTTATGCACAGGATTGGGCTGCATTGCGCCGCTTTCGGTAAACGTGGTATGCATGTACGATATTCCACCTTCTTCACTTTCTAAATTGTTCCACGTATGAGGGTACTGTATTTCAAGAAGAGCAACTTCCCAATCGCCGCTTAGAGAAATGGAATTCTCCAAACGTGTTGTAAATTGTGCTACTGTATTATTCGGATAAAATGCCATGGAGCTGTTGCTAGGCAGGGTGAGATAGAAGTGTGCCATGATTTACAGAAGACTGAAATTTTTGCACTGCCTGAAATGTAGTACAACGAACGACTTCCCATGCTCGAATGGGATTGCTTTTCCATTATCGCCTCTTATATATATTTCTATCGAATCGAAATTCTTCTGCTGAATAGGTACGTATAAAGCAGACTTGTACAAGACGTGCACATTATCATCACTTTTATCTTCTATATTAACTATGCGGAGTAATGGCGCTTTCGAATCACCAAGCACAACAGATTCAAGCACATTACAATATACGTATATACGCGAAAAGCTCGGATTTATATCGGTGCTGTAATCAGATTGCCATTCCCAGTCGGGCACCTCGTCCCACGCTTTAATATAATCCTCGTAACGCTCGTGATAAAAATATGTGCCGTAATTGTTGTTTTCGATAACTTTATGTCTTTCATCTATACCTAAAATATTGCACAAGTGCTCTGAGAAGGTTACACGTGCAGCGAGATTTATTTTACCGCAGACTCTTTTCGTTATGGCATCATATCTAAATTTCGGATATTTTTCGAGCGAATGCAATTCGGCTGCATCCTCTATATTCTTATTTATGGCATCTACTATAGCAGCAATATTTTCGTAGTAGCCGGCCGGTAGCTGCCAGGAGCGCTGGATAGAGGTGCACACGGCATCGAAGGCTCCTCTTTTAGGCATTTGGGCAAATGTAAAGTCGCCCTGGCCAGCTTGCATGTTGTACCAGGTGTGCGGATATTGCATTTGCAGAAGCGCAACTTCCCAACGCCCTTTGAGGGAGACGGCATTTTCCAATCTCGTTGTAAAGTGTGCTGTAGTATTGTTGGGAAAATGTCTCATGGAGCTGTTGCTTGGAAGAGTAAGATAAAAATGCGCCATTGTCGATCGCCTACTCTGGCAGACTGTGAGAAATCCTTTCTAGACTTTGAATATATCCTGAGTCCACGAGTTGAACTTGTCTTCGTATCCTTTCCACTTTACAAAATACTCTGTCTTGCCACGCCGCTTACGACTCTTCAGAATTTTTTCGACCGTGTAAATATCGTCGTCCTTTAAAATTCTTTGCAACTCAAATTCGTAGAATTTCCCTTTTATTTTTTCACCGCTTAAATCTTCGACTTCATAGGTTACGGGGTCGGTAGGCACACGACTTACAATCTTAAAGATTTCCGTCGACCAGCTTGGCAAGTATCCCTTCTGGAATGCTATCCTAGCCTTTGCGATTCTAACCTTGTCGTTCACTTCGTATTTCCAATTGGCAGGGCGCTTCTTCTCGCCGTACAAACGATTTATGATAATATTTTCGTTATCCTTAGAAACCTGATTGGGTGTCATGGCTATAGATCTATGATAATATAAGCTAGATCTATGATAATATAAGCTAGTTTAGGGCTAACTGTTCACACTGGTATCACTCAATCCTACAACTACTTGGTTTAAATTATTTCTTCTTATATATTCATGGGTATTGACAATCTAGGCCAAAGGTTCATAATAATTTATGTTAACTAATTAGTTCTTACTTTGATTAATGCTTGTTTAATTTGTGATACTTGCAATGCTTCATGTAACTATTTTCCTGCCTTATTTCTCAGTGTGCTTGTTACATACGGACCAATAAAAAAATTGATTGATTGATTGATTGATTGATTGGTTGTAAGAATGTATGAGATCTTGCAAAATATCTATATATCTATATGTATTCTTATAAGTAAAGTATTTCCACATCTTGGTCTTAAGAGTTCTATTGAATCGCCCGACCACAGAGGCTTTTATGTCGCTATTTTCGGATGTGTAAAAACGAATAGAATTTTTACGTAGGTAGCATGGATTGAAAGCTTTTATTAATGAACTCTGTTCCCTTGTCAGTTTGCAAATTAGCCGGCTGTCTATCTAAAAGAATTGATGAAAATGCTTCGACCAAGTTGCGGCGGACTTTGATTTTAGTGGGACCGCCCAAGCGTATTTAGACAAGACATCTATACAGGTTAAAATGTATTTATTTTTATCATTATGTTTGGCCAATGCAGAAAGATCCGCCAAGTCCGCTTGCCACAGATTGTCAATACCTGGCGCGAACGTTTTTCGTCTTCTAAATTTCAGTCGAACAGGCTTATGTAGTGTGTATGCATCTTGTTTGATTAACCAATTTTTAACGTCTTTAGTTTTAAAGTCAGAATATTTTTGAAATGCCGACACGCCGGCGAAGCTTCCAGGAGTCTTGAGATCGAAATATGACTCCATCAGTAAGTCAGCCAGGACGAAGAAGTTGACGACAGCGAGGGAAGGTGCTGTTTACCGTGAATGTTCTTTGGCGTAACTGGTGTCGAGTCCTGCGTGGGATCGTTAATATACGACCAGCGTTCTTGATTTCCTATCAGCTCGCGAGGAATGTTTGAATCTTTCAGAGCTTCGGCTAAGAGACGCCATCCCGTGGGTGGGGAAGTCGTCGTGCGTTTTCTCATAAGATCGTTCACCAAATCGACCATGTGCGTTTTCGGAATAGTTGCATCCTTCAAAATAAGTTCACCTTTAGAAGTCCACGACAAATCGGGAATGCTCTTCATGTGCGACAAGAGTGTCGCAGCTTGTGTTTTCCATTTCTTTGGGACAGTTTCCAAGACTTGTGCCTCTATGCTGCTAGCTTTGACAGTTTCATCAGGAGTTGCCGCCGCCGCCGCCGCCACCTTTTCTGCAGTTTCAAACTTTGTAACTACAGAGGGTTTATCAATGTTCAAGTAACGACTCAAACTGTTGGTATATAGTTTGGCTTTATCATCGTCTGCAATATTCCTATGTAGAATATCATACATCTGCGTATCCAAGTTCGACAATGTTTTGTCTAGCATCGTTTCTTTCCATTTCTCTATCTGCCTAGGCTCCACCAGCACCATTTTCTTTGTATGTTCCATACTATATTTTATTATTCAGCAATGTGCCCAGAAAAGAAAGCACAGGGGTTAGCAAGGCTCCTAGGAACCCACCAGTCTGCACTAAACGTTTCTTAATTTTCACGCGCGTCTTCTTAGAGGCAGGCTTTCTCAGCTTGTGTTTGAATCGACCGAGTCTTTTCTTCTGAGCATCTTTCAAAGGTACAGTACCTTTTAAAACGTTGAGTGCGCACTCGCATAGACAGTAAAGCAGTGAAGAATTACAGTCCTTTAAAATTCGCTTCCTTACTTTAGGCGAAGATTCTTTAAGCAGTCTGAGTTTCTCAAATTTCTCCTCAATGGATTCGCACATTTTGAATGAATGAGAGATGCTGCTGGAGCAGGAGTTTATATTCATTTCCTTACATAGACATAATGCGTCTCGCCTGGGAAAATGTTTGTCCTTATGCGACAGCGCTCGTCAGTTTCCGGTTTCAGATCGACCAAAAGATATCCGAAAGGTGCCATAGTCGCATCATGGAATGCTTCTATCATGAAATTGGCCTTACCGGGAAACATTTGTCGTGCGAGTATTGCAACCTGTGTGCTGTCTCTAACATTTTTGAAGAGTACAAAGTAATGAGCATTCAAACTGATTGTTCTTGTGTGCTTTCCGCTATAGAAAAGGTTCTGCGTCAGGTAGAGTATGGAAACATTCATATGATGGCTAATCTTTGTAAACAATTTGGTAACTCTCTCATCCGTCTCACTCATAAGGTCGTCTAAAATGAGCAGTGTCTTTGGCTTACCATCGAAAATACTCAAGTCTGGCAAACCTTCGTGAAATTGAACTTGTGTGTATTTATCAAAGATTTCTTGATAGATTCCATAGCACCAAATAATTTTTTCTATTGCAGGTTTGACCATATATCCTAAATGATCTATAAAACGTAAAGTGAAATTGGTTTTTCCACAGCCGCTAGGTCCGCTGATTATAGCAGAGAAAGGATGTGACCATGTGGGATCCATTTTTAAAGTAAATATCTTTTGAATCATACAGAGCTTTTTATACGAGGTATATTCTGACAGTTCCAAGAATGCGCTCACCGCAAGAGGGGCAGTGTGTTGCAATGTCCGCGCAGGGGTCGCACATGTTCACATGCGCACATGGAAGAGATAAGGACTGCACTTGCTTTTCTTTACAGACTATACAGATAACAGATTTCTTCAATCTTTCATTCTCCGCTTTAAGTTTCATAGTGCTATACTTTACAACGTTTTCATCTTCACTGTGATCGCTTGCATCATCGTCTTCAGCTTGACACATTACACATTCGCATCTGTAGTTTCCAAAAACATCCATTTCACATTTACTAATATCTGGACACATATCAATTGCTGCTGCTGCTCTTCCGAACGTAAGAATAATCAAATGATTGTAAATGAAAAAAGGGTCGTGCTTATATAGTTCATAAAGTTGGTTGTGTGCGAGTAGAAATGTTTCTATTGGATATAATTATGCCAAGAGTTGTATGATAAAAAAAAGTGTCTAGTCATGTTGTGTAATGGAATAGGACTTGCATGCTGAAGGAGAGCTGTGATGAGTAGTTACAAATGTGTTCTAACGATTGACAACAAGAAAGACATTAAATGAAACTGTTGAACCTCAAAGGGCTCCGCTGGATGTAAATAAAGTCACTAGCTATTATACATCAAAGGACTTCGTTTCTGGACCAGCCGATCATAAAAAGTCTTTAGTAAGCACATCAAAGAAGTCATTAGTCAGCACATCAAAGGACCCCGTTCCTGGGACAGCCGATCATAAAAAGTCATTAGTCAGCACATCAAAGAAGTCATTAGTCAGCAATAAAAAGCAAATAGTCCCGTCAGTGGTAGTCGTAAAAGCGATTAGTCCCGTCAGTGGGGTAATTAAAAAGCAATTTGTCCCGTCAGTGGTAGTCGTAAAAGCAATTAAAAAGCAATTAGTCCCGTCAGTGGTAGTCGTAAAAGCAATTAGTCCCGTCAGTGGGGTAATTAAAAAGCAATTAGTCCCGTCAGTGGTAGTCATAAAACAATTAAAAAGCAATTAAAAAGCAATCAGTCCTGTCAGACGTACTCCTTCACTACTTACACACATACACACATACACACATACACACATACACACATACATACATACATACATACATACATACATACATACATACATACATACATACATACATACATACATACATACATACATACATACATACATACATACATACATACATACATACATACATACATACAGGCGTATAAGGTGGATACTGGATACTGTATACAAACTGGTCTATGACTGACATAACTCAGCCATTTGCTATTAGTCTTGCTCCGCTGCCTTTGTCCTTACTGTAGCCGACTCAACTTTGAAACTTGTGTCTATGCTACTGACGGTTTAACTGCATACTTTGGACGACTGCGTAATACCGACATTGAGAAAACTCTTCTTCTGCTGATGTGTAGCCGTGTCAAGGCTAAGACACTATTTTTGCCCTCATCCATACGCCGTGCTGTGTGACGGTCTATGATTCATCTATGGGTTCAGCGATGAGGTCTACAATACCGGTGGAGTTGGCGCATATTGCTGAATGGGCGGCCAGAAACAACTTGCGTCTAAACCAGAACAAGTCACGCGAGATGTTGGTAGCTCGGCAGACTATAGCTGACTATCCTGAACTGATAACGAATGTTACATCTATGAAAATCTCAAGAGTCACTCTTCAAGACAACTTGCAAGTTTCTCAACATGTCGACGAGGTCCTAAGCTCATGCGCAAGTACGCTCTATGCACTGCGCATACTAAAGTCGCATGGACTGCCGTCCAAGGCCATGCATAGCGTTACTGAGGCTACTATTGAATGGGTCTAAATGGGTCTTGCTCCGAAGTATCTGTGCGATCAGATACTTCGCCCCCTTTCTGCCACTTCGCGGCGTCCTCTTAGGTCCTTTGACCGGTTTGACCTCTTTGTCCCCGAGTCAGGACTGCCATGGCTCAATCTAGATCATTTGCCTGCATTGGTCCCTCCCTGTGGAATGAACTGCTACCTTGTTGTGCCAATCGCGCTGGGGTCAGTCGGTGCATTGGTCACCTCGTATCGTCAGACCTAATTCCGGGTCGTTCTATGCAGAGGGCTATTACCCTATTCAGATCGCAACTGAAGCTAAGTTAAAGAGGGACAATCTGAAATGAGCTCGATCAACTCATGGTAATCTAGGTCCCGGGATACCGGGATCCCAGGATTGACTCATTTAAAATCCCGGAAACCCGGGATCGAGCAAATGCCCCGGGATTACATTCTCTAGTTTCTATCTTGGGAGACTATATGCATGCACCTCACTCATCTGATCTTGCTTAACAACCAACGAACATGCTTACCTTCAGCCAGAGAACTTATCAACGTCATCATAAAAATATTCAAGGACTACCAAAAACTTATGTGAAATATCTTAATGCAAGACTTATGAATTAATTGAGACAATTAATTATCACCCAAAGATGAACTTACGAAAGCGATTGCATTCGGAGTTTCCTGGAGACATTGGAAAAGTTTCCTAGTGAAATCGGTATCTGGGATCTGATTCCAGGTGCTGTGTGACGTCATCGAAGACACAACGACGCCGTACTCACCCATTTGGAACGAGGAAATTAATATTACACGCTCGACTGAAACACAAAATAATGTTGAGTTGAATTATTCAAGTTTCGAGTCTTGCGAGAGACTTTGATTGCAGTCGTATGACCTACTTCTTACGAGATCTCTCGCTAAACACTATAGCTATAACAACAACGACTAATTAGCCTTTGATCCTGATCTTGTCCCACACACAGAGAAAGAGATAACAATTAAGAACAAAGGTTAAGTCGTTGTTGCATCCGTTTCTGCCTCTCTCTGTCTGCGTCTATGGTGTCTTCTGTGTCTGTTTCTGTCGCTCCTTCCTTTTACTATGTAATATATTATGTAGGGCCTAAGTGTTCATATATTATATATATATATATATATAACCATTCATATATCTATATAGCTTCGAAGCGGCTGCTATCACCGATTTCATTGAGAGTTCAAGTGTTCTCATTTCATGCATTCGTTAGTACGGTATATAATATAGTAGAGACGGTTTTATGTTGTGTTCGTTATGTGACGGCCATCCTGTGCAGACACACAATCCTTACACAACACACACGCACACACACACGTGTGCCTGCTTGGTGGGGCTTCACTAAAGCTGAGGACAAGACAAGGCTCAACAAATTTCCACAAAGAACTCGGCGAATGGGCTACCCTACCTACCAGACAATACGCCAGACGTCTCGGACATAGTTCGCGAAGCTTATGACAAGCTGCTTGCGTCAGTCTGCAGCAATTCATTCCATGTCCTGCGTAGTTTGTTTCCGCCTGTAATAAAACGTCGCTGCGGTCTGCGCCCGAGATCTCATAACTTTGAATTGCCAACTAAAGATGATAAGAACTTCATACCTAGAGTATTACAATAGCTTAAAACAAATGATAAAAATAAGCGATTAGTCAAAATTAATAAATAAACCAACTCTCCGTAATCGTAATCGTAATCTCCTAATTTCTAAAGCGCCACTAGAAAGCCAAGCGCAGGGCACCGCCTTATTCACGAGCGCTGCGTTGAGTTAGAAGTGCTGTCCGTGAGAGTAGTCCGTGGTGGTCCGGGTCGAGTTTCCATAGGATCAGGATCAAATGCGTTGAGTCAAAAGGGTTGTCCGTAATAGTAATCCATGGTGGTCCGGGTCGAGGTACCGTACGTATGATCAGAGGGGTGGAACAGCTACTAATTAAGGTGGGTGTCGTCTGAGCCGGGAATTGGAGGGTGGGAGATCAGGATAAGAGTTCTTGAAAAGGAGTGTCTTTATAGTTTCGAGTGAAAGGCCCGAGGTGTGATGGATAGAGGAGCCTGAAGAAGGTGATGGTGTGTGATTAGTAATGATGGAGGAGGAACTGAAAAGGATCGGAACTCAGCAGGTAGATCATTCCAAAGGCGGGGTGCTGAGTTGGATACCGCTCGGTTGGAGAACTTGAGATGATTTGTGACCGGCGGTCGAGAGAGTGTAAGGCAGGCGGATGATCGGGTATAGAACGGGTAGGCTGCATGGATGGTGAACAGTTCGCGAAGATATCTGGGCTGTGAGCATTGTAAGGAGTTGTATGTTAAGGAGATAACTCTGAAGTGAATTCGCTCCGGGATTTTCAACCAGTGAAGAGACTTGAGGATGGGGTGATGCGATGATGTCTGGGTGTTCTGGTGACGGCTCTAGCAAGCATAGGCGTAACTTTCTATTGTGACGGTGGTGTCCGGTCACCACCACTTTTAAAAGTGGTGGTGAAATTCACCACCACTTTTTGGTCCGCAAAAATATTTTTACCGAATGAAAGCACTTGGCTGTCTTCAGCTTAGGCTATTCGTTCTCAAAATCAAGAAGCAGAAGAGGAAATAGATAGAGAAATAGAGAGGATGGAGATTAGAAAGAAACGGCATCAAAGTAGATAATTGACAGGCCTGTTAAAATTATACTGTGCACGATTTGACTGAATTTTCCAGTTTATCATTGGCCTTAACTTCGATTCCTTTGGATATTGGCGATTGGAAATTGCCACATCTTTATCACTATTGGTATTAACCTGTTAGTATTGTTGCTTCGTGCAGTATGAACCTGTACGCAGCAGTGCTTACTTAGTTACTTAGTCCTAGGCCTACACGTGCAGGTTTGCACATCGGACAACGCACTTCCTCCACCCCTTCCTGTCCATCGCCAGTTCTTCAGCCTCATCCCATGACATCTCCAGACATCTTAGATCACTTTTGATGGTGGCCCGACAGTTCTTTCGTGGTCTTTCTTTTTCCCCTTTTCTTCCAGCATGTCAGGACATGTCTAGTTTGACTCTTCGATCCTCGTCCATGTGAACAGCATGCCCAATAAACCTCAATATTCTCTCTCTAATGATGTTTTTCGTATCTTTTTGTCCCGTCGTCTCTCTTGTGATTTTGTTTGTTATGCTTGTTCAGCCATGATACATGTAGATTGTAGAATCCTTCTCAGCCACCTTTGGTGTGCTGCATCCAGTCTTTTTCTGTTTGTTACCGTCACGGGCCACGTCTCAGATCCGTACAGCACTGTGCTCACAACAAGTGCCTGTTGCAAAGGTTTTTTAACCGGGTATAGGTTGCAACTTGCAAACCAGTAATATTTTCGTGAATAAGAAGTAGAATAAGAATAATAATTATTGTATTTTCGTTCAGTAGAAGTCAATAGAAGTAAATAAGAACTAGAAGTAAAATTAATCTAAGAGCTAAAACATCACTGTTGCAAGCCCACCGCGGAACCCTTCTCCCTTATTCTGGCGTTAGGCAGACTCAGGCTATCCTGATATCCCGAGGCGGAAAAATTGTTGTCGCTAACCTACAGTAACCGACCTCAGTATAGGCCTACCTTATATCAGGGGTTCCCAAACTTTTTGACTTTAGGGTCTCTTTCTAAGCTGGAGGACACGAGGGGCACTTTTTATTCGATGAAGGATATTTAATTTAGGGGCCACAAGGTTAAAATCTAGTTAACTAAAAGCATATAAAATTGTTATAATTGATTCTTAATGGTATGTTTGATGTTATTTATAGACATCAAAATAAAATAATTTTTAATAATAATTTTAAAATAATTATGTGTTCCATCCTGTCCAAATTGTCAAATTTTTAATAATAATTATAAAATAATTATGTGTTCCATCCTGTCCAAATTGTCAATTTTTCTACATATAGATCTAGTTGATAATTCTTTGATAATGGCCAATTTCATAGGCCTGATGGGCCACTTTTGACCCACGGGCCACGGGCTGGGAACCGCTGCCATACATATAGGTCGACTTCTTAACGGAAGTATTATGGTCTCCACCTCGAGAGGAGGTAAGTTTGCCAGCCCCACAGTTCCACACAGATTTACGACCCTGATCTTTCCTGAACCTTTTTTAATAATTGGACAACGTGTATTCCATTTCGTTGTAGTCTGGGCTTGAAATTATGAAATAGAGTTTCCGTAAAAGTTCATAATTATTGCAAAAATTCATAACAGAAAAGTTTAAACATAACTATAACGGCTGCTCAAGTGAGACTTTGCGAGTGGGACAGTTCATCATAGCGGAAGGGGAGGTTAGAGCGAAGGGAAGAAAAATTCAGTGAGCAGACAGATAGTCACCACCACTTTCTGGGGGAAAGTTACGCCCTTGCTAGCAAGAGAATTTTGTATGAGTTGGATGCGCTTAAGTTGTGTGGAATCAAGGTTTAAGAACAGGGAATTGCAATTATAGTCAAGCTTTGAGTGGACGATGGACGTAGCAATGGTGGAAGCAGTTTTGAAATCAAGCATGGGTCGGATGCGTCGGAGGTCCCGGATGCGCATGAAGCAGGAGCGCGATAGATTAGAGATGTGGTTAGAGAAGGAGAGGTGTGAATCAAACATTACACCAAGATTGCGGACAAAATCAAAAGAACTTGTCCGACGGTGCTTCCTCTGTAACAGCAAAATGCACCTTGCGCGCCGATGTCCAGGACTCCAGTCAAAGTGAAGGTAGCAGCCACAGTATATGCAGTACGGGCAGTGGCGTAACTAGGAACTCGGGGCCCCTAGACAAAATATGAAGGTGGGGTCCTCTCCCTACGGTACTTATTGAAATGTATTAAACTCGGGGGCCCCTCTGGGGCCTCTACACTCGGGGGCCCCTAGACTTTGTCTACCCAGTCTACCCTATTGTTACGCCACTGAGTACGGGGATGTGAATGGTTTTGAATGGAGAAGACAACGTGTCGAGGGGAATACTTCAGGAAACTTGGAGCACGATCGGGAACCATACACTGCAGTGATTACAATCGGGAGCATAGATCGATTGGTGGAGACAATCGGCAAACGCATCAAAGAGGGCTGGAGTTCAAGTGCCGCGCACATGCCAGATTTCGCTGCCAGGAATGCGTCATGACTGAAGAGGACAGAACATCAGTGCAATGCCACGCTCGCAGATCAGGTAGCGCTGCGATGTGGATGCACACTGCCTGTCATCGCCGATGCCTGTCAAGATGGAGGCGGGACCGTGAAGATGCCGACGGCTGAGGGCACGGTACGTGGGACAACACAAGGTGATGGTACTACGTACGAGACACCTGGCGCTCTTCCGTGGTGGTGCGAAGAGACTTAGTCCCGGATGAGTCGGCTGCAAAACAAAACGATTCATATTTAACATAGAAAATAAAAAATTACAAGGCCTGATAAGAGTAGGCCTAACTAATAATTAGCCTATGTGAGCGATCGTTTGTTACAAAGGTACATATAATTTTATTATATATATATATAGCAAGAAAGTGAAAAATCTTGAATTGTACGGTGATGTGGGGGATAGAATCTGATGAAACCCTAACCGCGGTTTCAGCTAGTGTCGCCGAATTTAAAAATCCTAATTTCTTGTTGGTTTCTCAATCTGTCCAGTTTCAATTAATTGGTAGGCCTACATGTAGCCTATGTACGTGTTTAATTTTATCGTGGAGTTTCATAAGCAGGCTAAAACAAACTATAATTACAGCAGATCGATAAAAAGGTCGCTACGCTAGGTAAGCGACCCACGATTTGGTACCGTGTAAATGCATGGTATTTTTTCTTGGGCCTATAGCCGTGACCCTCGAAATTCAGACGGTCGTGGCCTAGCCCCCCGCGCGAAACATACGATCGAATGACTAAAAAAAGGTCATCAACTTTTTAACGGGAAATTTTTTAGATTTCGCCGGGATTTCAGCCCAAGGATTTTTTTATATTTATTTATTTATTTTTTCCTCAACCAAAACAACAAACAAACATGATACAATTATTATATATGGCATTGAATAATAGGCCTACATTAACATAATTTGATGAAGAAGGGGATACCCACAAGGGATGGAAAATCCCGCTAATAGGGCCACCCATAGGTCATCATCAACTTTTTGGCCGGGAAAATATTTCTCGTTTTCTGGATCGAGTCTCAACAAATTTAGCCCCTCCAAGAACGGAAACCAAACTCCGCTCAGGCCTAGGCTAGGCTACTATATATAGCCTAATAGTCCCCCCCAACAATAAACATAAAGTTGCGCACGAGGTTTGACAGACAGTTTGGCGGATCATGAAAATGACCTTTTTCGAAGATTTCCATCAAATGACTAAAAAAAGGTCGTCAGAAATTTTGACGGCGGAACTGGAAAAATTTCTTCGGATTTTGGTCGATGACTTTAAAAAAAGTCGTCAGAAATTTTTGCGACTGAAAACGGAAAATTTTTCCCGAAAATTCAGCTCCCCAAAACGAAAATTCTGGCGCCGTCACTGTCTATAGATACATGTTTTATGTAGGCCTATAAATTATATTGTACCTATGAAAAATTATTAATGTCTTCATTTAGTAATTTATCGCGCAAAGTTGGGCTACTTTTTTACTCGATCTCGTGACAGCCGAAATCTGGCGACCCTGCAGCGGTCATTGAGGTTTTTATATCTATGGTTTTATTTAGAAAAATTGTTTGGTAAATTTAGTTCGTTAATTTTAAAAGCATAAACACCTTGCATTGTTCGTGCACTTCTTATAGTACAAGTTCATAAGTTTGTCATTTAGGTCAGTGATAGAAGTGTTTACATAAAATTCATATGTGATATTTTGATATTTAAAAAACTTTTCTTTGATTCTGAGCGATAATATAAGGATTCGATGTGAGATTGTTTTGTCTGTAATCGTTTTGGATAGATCTATATTATAAATTATTTTAAATTGACGACATTATACCATGCACAAATTATCGTAATTGGTTAAACTCTAGAATGGCTCGGTAGCAAGTAAACAATATGGTGGTTTCCAACAGCCTACGGCGATAAATAGCCCAATGTTTTCAACAGCCTAAGGCGATACATAGCCCCATGTATTTTCGTTAATCCAGCTTCGATTTCAGGTCTAAAAATAACTGCATCCAGCTTCGATTTCAGGTCTAGAAATAACTGCATCCAGCAGACCCATCAGTTGTATTAGACCTGAAATGGGATCTGGATGCATGGGTAAAACTTCATTTTAGGTGCGTAAATTATTTCTCCATGTATACACTTTCTTGATAAAATCGGAACTAGATCGTTGAAAATAATTACCGCGGGAGTAATAAATATTGTTACACATGAAATAGAAGCTGGATCGACGAAAACGTCTTGCTTAAATTGGAGCTGGATGGAGTAAAATGTATTGCCTTAAATTGGAGCTGGATTGAATAAAATATTAAATGGGAGCTGGATTCAAAAAAGCTTCGGAAATGGGGGCGGGAGGGATCAATGTATTTTATATCTTAAATAGAAGCTGGATTAATGTTTGATAGATCTTAAATAGAAGTTGGATGAATGATAAAATGCTTAAGAAATCGAAGCTGGATGAAGGTTTTATATCCATGAATTTGTCTTCCGCAACCGATTCCGTCATGAGGACATGTTTCTTACAGTGTTAACGATAATTTCAGACAACTATCCGGTTTGAAATCGTGAGAAATAATTTACGCACCTAAAATGAAGTTTTACCGATGCATGTATTCTTAGACCTGAAATCGAAGCTGGATTAACGAAAATACATGTTGAAATGCATGACTTAAAATCATAGACTAATTGTCTAATACATATAAATTGTAATAGCGTTTAATTGCTTTTTATTCCGTTTGTGAAATTACGCGTATCAATATGGAGTGGAGGGGGGGTGGAGGGGTGGCAAGGAGTAATGTACCGGGGGTAAAGTCCTAGAACCATTATTCTCATGTTTTGTAAAATTATAAAACTTTTCATTATTTACTTGTAATTATTAAATGAATAAAATATTATTATTCTGAAGTGCTTACTTTCGCGGAAACATTGGGCTATTTATCGCTGTAGGCTGTTGAAAACATTGGGCTATTGATCACAGCATGTGACAGCGCTCTATTCTGCGCTGATCTGTGGCCACCATATTGTTTACTTGCTACCGAGCCATTCTAGAGTTTAACCGCTGATTGTAACAACAGAATGTTAGAGCAATATTGAAAGCTATAAACTTGTGTATTATCTACTTTGGTCACTTTATCTGGACTTAATTAACAGTTTCATATTTGTTAATTAAAACAATATTAAAAACTACAACGTGGATTATGTGCATTGGTCACTGTTTACTGTTTATCTCTTAATTGGCAAATTCATATTTGTTAATTAAAACACTGGATTTTGGGCTGTTTCGTTGCAACTAAAACAATTTTGAAAACAACAAAGTGCATTCCCTTCTTTGATGACCCTTTGCCTATATTCTTCAATCAGCATTTAAACTACAAAGTGTATTCTCTACTCTGGTCAAGGTTTATTTGGACTAAAATTTCTAATTGGCAAATTCATATTTGATAATTAAAGCACACGGTACGGTTCTTTATTAGTGCAGCTAAACAGTATTGAAAACAACAAAATGTTTTCTTGGCCACCTATTCCCCAACTTGGTTACATTCTGTATGAAAAGGTTACTCGGTTCCAGAACCTTTTTTCTAGACAAAAAGTACTGGTTATTTATGTGTGATAAACACCAGTTTCATAGGCTTCCAACTGCTTTAGCACACCTACAATGCTGCAAATTCTGCATCTGTGTCATGCACAGAAAGTTGACCCAATGGGAAAATTTTGGACCTGTTACCTTCAAAGAATTATGGTGACATGGTGCGGTGTACATAGATCTATTGCTGTCAGCTTTGGTAATAATGTGGTTTTTATGTCTCAGTACCTCACAAAATGAGAACGACCAGTGGCATCCACAGAAATTTTGCACCAAGGCAAAACACAACATTGGTTAAGGTTAAATTTTTCAGCAAGTGCTCGAAAAATGCAAAACAGAAGACTAAGAGCATGAGCAAGTGTCTTTGTGCAAAGAAATCTGTTAGAAACCAGAAAGTAGTAGTTAAAAGTATAGGTGTCAATTTTCCAGCTGGGTAGGGAATGGCCCAACTTGCCCCTATGTGCGGCACCCATGAAAACGACGTATAGACGAATACCATAAATGTTCACTAGTTTAACTCAATTTAACGTAAATAAACATTGCTGATATATTGCCGAAAAAGTCAGAGGTGGAATGACATTGTTTATGGTCCAGCCAAACATTGACTATGGACTGTTAAAACATCACATTTGCCTGAACGAGACCTAATTATATATGGTAGGTATAGAAAAGTATATTGAATTTCAGTGTTTTAGAGAAGTTTGAAACGGGTGAACAATGTCGCTAGCGGAGGAGCTACAGGCCGATCTGGAGGATGCGTTGGGAGAAGAAGAGATGGATGACTTGGTTCCAGTTAAACCAGTTGAAGTGGATGATGTGATGGAAGTCCAGACTGATGCAAAAAGCAATTCCATCCACAATATTGCCAAGCTTCGTGATAGCACAGAGGTAACCAACTGCTTCATCAGTAAAATGTTTGTTTATGTGAGCCTTTTAAATTGTACTATCTGTTCTAGTAATTAGGTTTTCTATTTTAATTTGATCTCTGTTCTTAAATTTATTTGTTAATGTTATTGCTAGTAATTAATATTTATATCGTGCTAATAACTGAACTTATTCTGAACCTTACCTGAAGGCAAATGAATCTTTAATGTTCACAAAAAGATAAGCCAAGGCACACACAGACTTGAAAGCAGTGTTCCACAGAGCTATACTATTACTAAATTGCAGGTAAGATGAAGTTGTGAAATGCAAACTTTTGTCTTCTTTAGAAAGTGTGGGACAAACATTTGGCCAGAGGAAGCAGATCACAAGTTTGATCTGCAATTATGAACTTAGTTTCTTTTGATGCATGTATTGTGCTATACCGGAGAACATAATTGTTTCAGAGAACGAATGTTATGTGGTTGCATTTCTGTAGCTGCAAGAAATTATGAAGGATGTTGACTTCTACTCAAAGGATCCAACACCTGAAGGTAAACTTTACTTTGGAGTTACTTTAATCCCTTAATGATGAGCTGGTCTCCCATTCATTTCCATGCACACTTATAAATCGTTAAAGGGTTTGAACAAAAACTGATTTTTGTACATTGTGTGGATACAAGTTATAATTGCATGGCTGTGTTTAGAGCTGTCAGACTACACAGTGTACAAACACACAAATGGTGAGAACTGATCAAAATAATTTATGCTGACGTCAACAACCTCTGTTGCCATGACTTGTAATTAAACTCAGGATGCACCTCACATGTCAATGGTGTACTGCTACATTGTAGTGCTTGTCTTGAAATACCATTGCCCAATGCAAGCACTCTTGTATCTGCCACTACTTTCACCACACGTGACTTTCTAAGTGGCTTCCCGGGAAACAACAGCCAACTGCCAGTTATTACGCCATTAGACCGCCATTAGTCAATTGGCACTATGTGTAGTACTAGTGCATTATCGTATCGTATGTGTGGTGCATTATCGTATCGTATGTGTAGTGCATTAGTGCATTATCGTATCATATCTAAAAATTTAGAGCGCCTCTTGCAGCATAGACTATTCAGAGGCACTTTCAGCACAGAGGCCTGATGAATAAGAAACATCCTGAGAGAGCAAGAGGATGCTGGGAAGAGCCCAGACATGCACTTAGTCCGCAGAAGAGGGGAAGGCCATTCCATTATGCCAGTTGGTTTGGGTTTAAAGTATTGGTTTATCGGCCTAGATGTTCAGACCCTCTTAGACAGCTCTAGCTCTGTTGCATCACCATTGACTTGTCATTATTATTATTGTGTATAGCAACAGGCAATTGAGGGGTGTCCTTTCTTGTGAGGAGTTGCAGAGGTTGGAAGGGCTGATCAAATCAAACTGTAAGATCTGGAAGGTTGAGCAGGCATCTTTCCAGAGTCCCAGGTCTTTACTGTTGGCTAACGAGGCTAAAATCTAGTAAATGTTGTTTTAAGAATGATTACACTTTGGGAATTTTTCACAAGCTGCTTGCAAATTTCAGGCAAAAATGAAAAGAGCAAACATGGCGTGATTGTGTTGTATGGCTTGTTTCAAACCGTGCTCCCTGAAAATTATCAGTATTTGAAAATAATCGCTCGTATGTATTTATGGTGGCTTTGCATTGTCAAATTCTGTATACTGCTTTTTCTTTCAATAATTGTTAAATCATTGTCATATTTACGTGGGTAGTCTTCACACAAAGTGCAGAGAGCTGTAACGAAAAAATAGTTTTAAAAATTCATTGTTTAAAATTGGCAGAGAATCCAGGAAATAGTTGTTCAGAACTTCAGACATGATATGAAATTTGGATTTGATTAACTGTCCAGTAAAGATTGATGATATTGAATGCATAAATAAATCAATTAAATATAGTAACACTAGGATTAGCAATAAGTATAGTAATGGTGTTAATGGTATTTTTCAGGGAGTTCTTCAGAAGCCGAATATAAGTTGATCGTGGCAGCAAATAACATTACAGTGGAAATAGATACTGAAATCAGTAAGTTCACAGCGATACTTAAAACACTAATTCATCCTTTGTTTTGTATGTTTATATATCTACATCCATGGTGATAGTGTGGTTTCTAATCTAATGAATTGTATGGAGTTTGCATGATAATGCCAAGGATATCAGTTGATGGTTGCTTCATGTGAAATCATAATTAGAAATCATAATTCTTTGAAAATACCACTGCAAAATTCTATTGATCAGAGAAACCAGAAGGTGTGCCACAGTGTTTGCAGTTTAGCCAACATATCCATTTATCACAAAGAATATTCGATTGGCACATGGTGTTGACAGAAGTACAGTTGCTATTCATTCTGTTTACAATTGCTAGCAGATATCAGTTAGTAGATCCATAACCTTGTCTAATTAATAGCTGCAAATCTATAAATGAAATATTGTTTGTCTGAATTTAGAAACATTTGATGTTATATTTGTAACTCCATTTTTGATAATTGTGATTTTTATTTTAATGCTTTGTCAGACTTGACTCATAAGTTTGTGCGTGACATCTACAACAAACGTTTTCCGGAACTGGAGTTTCTTGTGCCTCTCCCTCTTGAATACGTTAAGACTGTCAAGGTATGTTTATGTTGCTACTTTTCCAGCTCGATTGACATGTAAGGGAATCGGTTTTTTCATTTTGCGGCACCACAGAAGCTGGTTGAATCTTCTGGACAAATAGAAACTGTAACTAAATTAAGCATTAACTCAATTTAAATTATTTCACCATATAATCTAAACTGTCTTTTACATGCTTCCATTGTATTCTAACTATTGTATTGTAACTGCTCTTAGACAGCACCCTTGCCTTCTCTGTTATTGGCCCCATGATATGGAATGGACTCGTAAGTGTCTATATGCCTCACGCCTAGGATTTACTCAGATGTGTTTTATCGCAGCCTTTAAAAACTCTGTTCTTTTCATGCTGAAATTGGGTTGGGAGCGCTCCTGAGTAGTAACCTTGAAGGGGGGGGCTATATAAATCTCCTTAGTGAATGATTGAATGAATTAAGGGTTGATAGTTGCTTCTAATGCACCTCTTAGTAACAACATTTTTACAGCCTATTTCAAATTTTACCTAACATTCCTTGAAATGGATAAACTAATGTCCAATTTAATTCACAGACTATGTTTTTAAATAAGATATCACAGATATCAGTAGCTGTTGTATGCTGATGAAATATTTTGTTGTGTGCACAACCTTTTGTTTTAATTTTGACAACAGGAGCTTGGAAATGCAATTGACAAAGCAAAGACCAATAAAGTTCTTCAGGAAATCCTAAAGCCGGCCACTATCATGGTTGTCAGTGTGACAGCATCTACAACACAAGGGTAAGGCATTGGCCGCTGATTAGTCTCTATACAGTACTCTTTTGTCACTATGCCATCTTACGTGGTATTAATTAATCCTTTACCCGTTTAGCCCGAGAATATCCGCTGAAAACGGGCTTAAAATTTAAAAATGAACCAGTAAAGAGTTAATCCATGGCTGCAGTTGCCATATTTGACCTCAAGTCTTACTTGCATTTCTCAAAATGACTATGGATAGCACTTTTAAAGAGATCATTAAAAGATCAATGGATATAAATTTTTATAAATCAATAAAATTGCAAAATCCTGACTGGAATCAGCTTGTTATTGTCTACGATCTGCACATGTTGCTGAATAGATTAATATCCTTGGCTGACTAAAGTTCAAAAGGTTCATAGAAGTCTGGAGCTGTAAATATTCATATACATTCACGTATTTATATATATATATAATTTTATATATATGTAAAGTATGCAATAGTGACTCAATGGAGTTTGCTATAGATGCAAGTACAGTTGAGTTTGACAGTAATATTTTCATTGAGGCTTTTAGGTACTTGAATAACCTCCAGTCTACTAGGCTGAAGGCTTCCTGCAGCAGTTATCCTGACTCAGCTGAGGTGCCATACATTTTTGTCACATTACAATATGTAAACAATACCTAATATTTATTATGATGACCTTATGTTTTCATTTTCTTCATTGACAGCCAGGAGTTGAAAGGTGATGATCTTGAAAGAGTAGTTGAAGCCTGCGATATGGTAACTATACTTCTACAATTGAAGCTGTTTTTATTCTATATCTATAGATTATAGATTACATGTAGAAATTTTAATGGTTTTCAGAAATGGTAAATGTTTTGAATAGTGGAAACTTCCCAGTAGCCATGTATGATTGCATTTAAAGGTGTGTTTGCAAAAAAATAATTAATTTCCAGCCAGCTAGTACTTTATCAACATGTTTTATTGGTTTCACAATCACTTTTAGGATTACACTTTCATTGTTAAACTGTGTAGCAGTTACTATTGATTTAGCTTTATTTGGTAAAGTAAAAATGTTATATTTATATATGCTATTAAGGAATGCAGGCCTTGTAGGGTAAATATTCATTTCCTATTCTTTTTCTTTGCTCTGGTAATAGACAGGGCTGAAAGTGGTTTGAAAAGTTGCCTGGTCTGACTTTGGCACCTTTGACCTGAAATATTTTCTTACCTTTTTTTAGTTATTTGCCCAAAATTTTCACATATTTCATCATTTTTACCTACTTTTGGCACCTCACGACCTTTATTTAGTCATTCGCAACTGATTTTTGGCAAGCAAGCTACCCGGCTGAGACCCGACAACAGCAGGTCTCGAAAATCGATGCCGGGCTGCAGACCCGGACTGACTCGGCTCACTTTCAGCCTTGGTAACAGATGCATTCCAAGTTCCTGAAAAGGGCCAGCTGATCCTGCTACCAAACTATGCTGCAGGGCAATAGACAAGGTGAAATAAATAATTTTCTCTGGGTCATTATACAGAGTTCTCTGAGAAGGCACAAGCTGCAGTCATGTCACAAATTTCACTTGTGTATAAGATATGATTAGCATTAGTGGAATTAGCTTTCACATCTAATCTAAAGTGAGTTAGTCAAAATGCATCCTTTTGAAAATAAGACTGTTTAGACGTTTGCTGCTCATTGACTTGTAATTTCTCACTTCAGGCAATCGACCTAACAAATTACAAGCAGCTGATTTACACATACGTTGAGTCACGCATGACATTCATCGCACCGAACCTGTCACGCATCGTTGGAGCGTCAACGGCTGCTAAACTGATGGGAGTGGCCGGTGGACTGTTGAACCTGTCTTCTATGCCAGCGTGTAACGTTCTTTTGGTTGGTGCTCAAAAGCGGACGCTGTCAGGCTTCTCTACGAAAGCCATCGAACCGCATCTGGGTTTCATCAAAGACTGTGAAATCGTCCAGAAGACGCCACCAGTACGTTTTCTTTTGTCGAAGGAGACAATTATTGTATTAAAAAAAGAAAAAAAGCACCTCTGTGTAGGTATCTTGAAGAGGCGCTATATAAATTTTCCAAATGATTGAATAGACAAAACAGATTAATGTTATTAGTCAATGTTGTTTGCTAGAGTACGAGTGTTCCTTTAAGCAATCAACCGTGCCAAGTTTCTGATTATTACTATTTATTTATTAGAAAGACTTCTATCACATGATGTCTAAACACTTATATCTAATGCATTGGTAATCCATCATTGGTGCACCCAAACAATTATCGTAATTTATTTGACCTCTAGTGCCTCATGTACAAACAAATCTCTTAGCGAATTGTTGCATGGATAGTTGCATAGTGAACTTTGCTCAAATTGAATAAACTGAAGGTATGTTTTTGTTAAGTAGATTTGATGCAAAGGTGACCCATCGGCCATATTAAGACTTGTTTGTCAGGCGTTTTCATTCTTTATGTTTTGATGTAGGATCTGAAACGTAAGGCAGCTCGTCTCGTGGCTGCCAAGTGTAGCCTTGCCTCTCGTGTCGACAGTTGTCAGGAGGCTGCAGATGGGTCATACGGTGATGAGCTACGCGCAGAGATTGAACAGAAGCTCGATAAACTACAAGAACCTCCTCCAGTCAAGCAGATCAAACCACTTCCTGCCCCAATCGATGCTCCAAGGAAGAAGAGAGGAGGACGCCGGTGAGTCATCTCCTTCCATTCGGCATTTGCGATTCCTTAGCATGCGATTTCTGGTGATTGAGCTGCATGTGAAACAGTTGGGAATTCTTATATGAAGGCATATGATTATGCTGCCAAAATACAAATGGATATTTTAAATTTTTCATCATAACCTTAATTTGGCAAGTTAGAAGCTGGCATGACTGTGGTTGTATGTGGCCGTTTAGGTTAGTCCAGATACCAAGTAACTAGAAGGAACAGTTTCTGCTGTTGAAATATTGTTTGTCATTTGCGAAATTTTTTCAGAGAATTACCGGTGCTGATGTGCCTCCACTTTACAGTGTAATTTTATTTTATTATTTCTACATGTTTTTCTGTATGTATTAATCACTGCTAGTGTGTGTGTGTGGAAATACTTGCTCCAGGTCCATTCTCAGCAATTACTGCAGGAAATGCTCAAACCTTTCCATAATCAATTTGCCAGATTTGTGTTCAAAATGACTGGTGCTATACAGAAGCGTTGAGCAGCTTAAGGACGGCTATGGCATCAGTGATTGTTCTCTAGACCACGGACTTAGTCTCAAGACCAGAAATAAAAATATGCTGTCTTGACATTAGTCTTGAATTGAGCCCTGTTGTCTTGAGACTCTGGTCTTAGTCTTGAGCATCTGGTCTTGAGTCCTTGATCATAAGTTGTGGTAGAATAGAGAAAGTGAAAAAGAGAGAAATATGTGGAGAGCTGGGCAAAAAGGCAGATGTTTACAGAGACCAATCTGCCTCTTAAAGTGATATGACTAAGCTGCCAGCTAAATCTTACTTTGCAAAAGATAAAAAGTGTGGAGGAAATTTTTTTGCCTGCGAGCTTTGCTACATGGTGCTTCATTCAGGCATGAAGAGGCATCCGAGCCTTGTCTGTACAATCTTGGGTAAAGGATGAGGGTCAATGATGGAATTAATCTTTATTTTGACACGTTGGAACACCTAGCAGCATTACAGACATATCATTTCTTTGAGAATCGTTAGGAAATATTTTAAACATTTTTGGCTGTTGTTTGTATTCAAAAGTTTCTCAGTTATTGATAAAGCCAATTAAGCGATGGCCACCTATAGGCATTGGAATACTTGTACTGTATAAAGTTCAGGAAACAATTACATCAAAGAAACGATTGAGCCTTCTGCATTGACTTCCAACTTATGAGACAATTGCCTATGTGCAAGGCAACAAGGAACATCATTGTTTTTATTCTGATCAGATACGGCAACTTGGAGACACAGTCAACCATGACTTTTTAGCACAGAAGCAAGTGCATTACATCGTTAATAATGCAATTATTACTCATGGCTTCAACAGTTGGACAGGACTGCAGAGAGTTTTAGTATTACTTGTGGTCGTCCATAAAGGGCACAGTTCTGCGAATGGTCTACATTGGATCCTTAACCTTCTCTACCCTTTTTGTATGACTGCATTTGAGGACGACTGTCTACAGCAGTGGTTCCCAAACTTCAGCAGGCCGCGGACCGGCAATAATGTTTGGTGAAGCTCGCGGACCGCTAACTTAGGCCTAAATGGCGATGGCAAACAAAACGCCCTAAATTAATTATAAAAAGACTAAAATATAAGGCTATTTACAATTAGCCTACATTTACATATCCTTGAAACCCTATTTGTTTAAGATATAGGCCTATTATGAGTATTTTCGCTTAAATTGGTCATTTTTCCACCTTGGACGTGTTCGAACAAGAATTAAGGCCTTTGCTGAATCATTATAATCTTCGCTGTGTTACTGAGAAATCACGCTCATTTGCTGTTTTTTATTATTAAAAAACCTGTCCAGATTTGTTTTTTGCAAACGTTTGCTTCTTTTTTCAAAGACATTTGTGTTTATTTAAACTAAAAGTTTTATACTATGTTAGGCTTTTTATTCTGCATCCGGCATTTACACGGTTATCGCTCACCATAGATCAACATAAATAGGCCTAAGCTCGAAACTGACTGCAGTCATCAAAATTTAAATTGTTTGAATTCGCCATCTGGCAAGTTAAAATAAGGCGCATTGATTTTTTTCAAAGTTTTAAATAGCAAGACAAATTTGAATAAATTTTGGACAACAATTCGAATGATGTCACTATTTCAAGTTTCAAGAAAATAAACTAATAATTACAGTTTACTTTGTTTATTTTTTTACCCTTCTTCGCGGACCGGCGATCATACCTCCGCGGACCGGCGCCGGTCCGCGGACCACCACTTTGGGAACCACTGGTCTACAGGACTTTGCCGTGTGGTAGCATCAACTTACAAAGCCATCAATTGACTTCCATCTGCTGCTTTTGCAGACCAGTTTATACTTGCGCCATTGCTTCTGCGCAACCCATCTCATAAACACTACTTAATTGTTTGGTTGAGCTTTTAAAATGTGAACTTCAGGTAAGTAGTCATATCACCAGCAACCAACTGGAATGATGGATGGAATTTTTCACCAGGAAAAGTAGTTTAAAACTGGTTGTCTGTTTTTGTTTCTGTGCCTTTAGGTATCGTAAGATGAAGGAGCGTTTAGGAATGTCAGAAATGAGAAAGCAACAGAACAGAATGGCCTTTGGTGAAGTAAGTAGAAACTTGAAATTTATCTGTGGTTGAATATTTGTTAGTTTTACTTCTGCTAGTAAGGTTGCCTTCTCAGTCCCACTTGACAGTCTAATAAAGACAACATGTAACAAAAAGATATTTAAAAGGCAATAAAATCTCTTGCATGATCATTTTGCGTTTGCATGAAGGGCTTCATTTCTTTTTCTATCTTTTGTGCAATCTTTCAAGCTTTTATGGTGCTGTTGGTTGGCTTAATTTACATATTTCTGGAATGAATCATGATTTAGTTTCACTAGCTTTATTGAATTAAGCAGTGGTTATGTAGTCTGCAGGAGTTTTGGAAATTATAAAAATCAAGAAATATGATCAAACATATTTTTGAGCAAGTTCTCAGTTTGAGAAATCAGTTTAGCACACCAGTGCATGAGAAAAACTCGGGCTAGCTCTAATTACTTAAAGAACATGAGGTTCCACCAGTGCCTTTTCATTTCATCTACTAATTCTATTCAAATCAGCAAGGCCTGATTTTTAAGCTAATTGTAATGCACATCTGCCTCTGTAGCAATTCTTAGGTATTATTTGCATTTTGTTCCTTATCTTTTGTATTCAAGTGGACGTTAACATAACCAGCTGACTGTTTGTCTTCAGATAGAGGAAGATGCCTATCAGGAGGACCTTGGCCTCTCACTCGGAACCCTTGGGAAAGCATCATCTGGTCGCATCAGAGGTCCAACAATGGACTCAAAGACTAAAGCTAGAGTTTCAAAAACTCTTCAGGTGAATGAGAAACAGTAATTCAATCGATCTTTTGGCAGTTTAGATACATCTCAGATATTTTAGATGTAAATGAAACAGTGTAAGTGGTGGACGGTTAAGCGCCTGTTCTCTGCTCCTCTGGAATTTATTTCAAAATTTAACTTAAGAGTTTCTGAAATAATTATTTGACACAGATGACAATAAGTTGATTGCTTATCTGTTAAATGACTTAATGTGTGGCAAAAGATACTGCATACTCTCTATTTTGCTGATTTCGTAATTAACACTTATGGAACTATGATATCGTGAGATTCTTACTGACCAGTGCTCTCTATTTTCAATGCATTAAGGCTGTCACATCGCTGCTTTTTAACTCAATGAGTCAGTGTCACATTAGATTCATTCAGCATCAATTTTAAGTAATGCATTTAGTTTTTGTTGGATCTTTTTCTGCAGCAAAAGATTCAGAAACAGCAAGTCTGGGGAGGAAGTACATCTGTGAAGAAGCAGATTGCTGGCACCTCGTCAAGCGTTGCATTTACGCCACTCCAGGTATCAACCTTTCTTCCCACTATCACTGGATTTACAAATAATCATACCAACCAAAACATGTTGTGCTGCTGGCAATGTCATACTCCAAGTCAAAAAGCAACAATTGTTTTGTCAGTGTGCTCTGGAATATTTAATTATTGCATGTGCAAACACCCAAGGTCAGGATATTGTTCATATTTAATCTTTGTTATTATTGTTATTTAGTTCTTTTCAGATGCATTTGCAACTGTAAGAATGACCCTGACCCTACAATATTTGTTTCATCTGGACATTTGTTTGATAATATTGTGATTAGCTTCAAATGCATCTATAGGGTACTTAGAAAAAGATCTATTTACGCAGAATTGAACGTGAACATTGGATGTGACTGAACTGAGTTTGTTTGTTGTTGTCTTAGGGTCTGGAAATTGTCAATCCGCAAGCAGCTGAACGAAAAATTTCTGACCAGACGGGAAAATACTTTTCCAATACAGCTTCATTTCTGAGAATCAACCGCTGAAATAACAGAAGCGAACCAACTGGCAAATGTGATGTGGCAATGCACTGTTAAAACGTTTAAAATGCTGTAATTGCTAGTGAATCATTCATCAAGTCCTTGGCAATTTTACGGAGAGAGTAATATTGTGCAAATGCAAGGTTAAATTTTGCAAAGTGTTGTCAGTGCAATGTAAAAATAAGTTGTTTTTCCAGTCTGTCTTAAACACCGCTGCTAGACTCATAACTCACGGCACGCTTTCCTTGGTTTTTTCACATTTCGACTTGCATGGTTGAAGTCTTACACTGGCTCCAATCACCTCTTCGACCCAATATAAGATCATCATCCTGGTCTCCAACTTTCAAATTGGTATTGCCCCCAAATATCTTGTGACTACTGAGAGTCCAACGGGTCAAAAATTATGTAATACAACTTTGCATTTATGCAAATCACAAAATGCTAATGGAACACCCATTCTAGATCTTGCACCAGTTGTGGAGCTCAGACAATATTAAAGGATCACCTAATTATGGGGCACAGCCAAGGGGCACTGCCAGAATAGTACAGAAACCTCTGTTTCATGCCAGGTACTAATGTACTCTGGATATACCCCTTCACAGTTTATTTGAGCATTCAGTTTTTGTGTCGGGAGCCCGTATTTGCAAGAGTGATGAATTCAGTGGCGGCGCTACGCCAGGGCATGGCAGGGCAAATGCCCTGGTAAAAAAGCCTTTGCCCTGGCTGTTGCCCTGGTCGTTGCCCTGCCAGAAATTTTACCCTGGGAGAATTTGTTCGGGCATATTGCTTCTTACTGTTCACATCCATCCGCTCTCGGGCAGGGCAAAAGTTCTGGCAGGGCAAAATTCTGGCAGGGCAAAAGTTTATGAAGAGAACGAAATCTGAGAGGGCAATTTTCTGGCAGGGCAAAAGTTCTGGCAGTGCCAAAATTCTGGCAGGGTGAAGACCGTAAAATTATGGCAGGGTAAAAGTTTTGACAGAGGAAATTCTGGCAGGGCCAAGCCGCATCTGTTCTGGTGGGTCAAAAGTTCTTGCAGGGAAAATTCTGTTGCTGTCTATTCACATTACCATATACAACTAACAGCTTAGGTCTAGCTGTCGCTTTCTTGTTTTTCAAATGAAGCGTAAGCATTTGCGTAGACAATAGACCTAGGCTACATGTATATACCTGACTCCGTTAATTTATTTGCTGAACGCTTTGCTTTCGAAATGCTAGGCTATTCGAAATTCGAAAGGGTATTTGCAATGCTTCACTAAGTCACCGAGATTGTTCTACAGGTTGGGCCATAAAAAGACCCTGAAGTTTCTTGCCCATAATCTTGGCCAGAGGTAGTAGTTTTTTAATGAATTTTTAGGTTTAAAGAAAATTCATATTCACTCATGATGGCCAGATTTAATTAAAATGTTCAAACAGAACAAAAGTGATATCACTTTTAGTGAGACCACTCACTATTAGGCCTATATGACGATTCAAAAACATGACGCAGCAAAAAGCAACAAATACGAATTTATTAAGTAACATCTCAAATAATTGTGTCAAATAAACTTTTTATTGACAGAAAATCGTTATTTTTATTTTTTAAGAGCAGGTACCAGCATAGCTGCACGTCGCTGTGACATCATTTAGCAAGATGACTGTTAAGTTGGTAAATAAAGAATTTTTCTGACTAGTAATTTTGTTTTTAAGATAATAAAATCGAAATTTCTATCATATTAAAATGTCCAAGGTATCGGTGGCAGGAAAAATTTGTATTCATACACTTCCTGAGCAAGGCCTTGGAGATAAAGCTATGATCGCCGCTTAATCTGTTGAACAGTGATTGCAGAGAAATGAAGAGCTAAATAATTTATTGAAATAGAGAATTAAGAAATGTGCCGTTTATGAAAGGAGATCGGTTCAACGTCAATATTACGGTACTGTTTTCATTGAGAAGAACCAATGGTTCAAAATATCCGGATTTGAACCCGATGATTTTATCAACAGTGGAGAGCTATTTCTCGAGAAATATCTCAATCTGCAGCCAAAACCAAGAACAATAAGAGAATGAAAATTGATGGTCGCATTGGAGCTGATTGGGAAGATTTCCTCTGGAACACATCACCAAGTCCATTAAAAACTGCGCAAAAGACTCAAAACAAGTGTGGGCATTGCTGGTGGACGCATTGAACACAAGATGTGTACTACCACGTTCATTTGATAGTAATAATATTATTATTTGAGATGAGACTTATATAAAAAGTCGTTTGTTGCTACTATTTTTGTTGCATTGTTTTTGAATCGTCAAAAGTCGGTTGTCTCACTAAAAGTGATATAACTCTTGTCCTGCTTGAAATATTGCGATGAAATCTGACCACTCTGCGTAAATAGTTATGAGTTGTCTTTAAGCCTGTAAAATTTGATTAATTTTTTTACTTCTGGCTAAGATATGGGCAAAAACCTTAGGGGGTCCTTTTATGGCCCACCCTGTATAAAGATTCTAAGATTTGCTTTTCAAATGTCAAAGTGTTCGGTTTCATGGCTTCGCCCATTTGATCCTCTGACCCGCCAACCCTAGTAGTGTAGGGTGGCATACTCATTTATGGCATGCACGGTAGCGCAAAATTATAGGCCTACATGTATGTGAGCCCGTACTACCGAACACGCGACTCGACCTCTGCCCTGGTTACTTGTATGACTGCCCTGGCTACAAAAAGTGTCTGGCACCGCCACTGGATGAATTTCATAAGAAGTTATTACTTTATTTCATAGAAATAAAATTCTTGCAGTGTATTTATTTCTTATGTGTATTTTGCACTTTATCAATACAGTATAATTTGAAACTAAATATTGAAATCAGTGACTATAAGCTTACCTGTCATATGACTTACTAGTCAACCAGGTTTCGGACAGACGCTTGGTCGGCTTATCTCATTGGTCAGCTGCCCACAAGGTTCACATTCTTCAACCTTGGACTTTAAAGGACATGGGCTTATCCAACATGCCACCACATTACATGCAATTAATTCAATAACATCGATTAAAGATGATTCAACCGTCAAATAAATCTAAGTAAATGAAAAAGACTGAACTCAGCATGACAAAGAAACAGTCGCAGGCATTTAAGGAAACTTGACTGAATTAACACCAACCAAGTAGCATAATACTGCGTACATATAACTTAAATCAGTTGTCACATCACATATATATATATATAATAACTATAGAATGAAAGAAAAGGCTTCAGTCTGTTGCATAATACTTCTACGTACTTTCATTTTCATAAAAGGATTTTGGGTATGCAATACATTGGTGATCATTATCAGCTAGTATTAAGTTATTAACGTGTGGTTGTGTAGTTTTTTTCAACGAAGTAAAACCACGGTAAAAAGCAAAACCATATTCTGACTGACAGTATTCATTCCAAGATAGAATTTGTTTCCCAGACACTGCATACACTCCTTGTTAAAGGTTTGAATAACATGACCTGAGAGATTTGAATCACTGACTTAACAGTACATTAGGGGTCATTGCATAATTACGTAACGCTCGAGGGTGGGTGGGTGGGGTCACTGAAAACGTTACGAAACGTTACGGGGGTGGGTGGGTGGGGGAGCTGGACGTTACGTAACGCCTTGAAAAAAAATTATCAATGAATATTAAATTACCATGACATGGAATGACACTTTAAACAAATGATGTGATCGATGTTTAAACTTCGTGGCATTAATTTAAAACGTAACCGAAGTAGGCTATCTGAAGAAGAAATGGAGCAGACGCCAGTTACATGCCAGTTCAACATATCTGTGTTTCCGTTTGAGCAAACCGAAAACCGCTGTTCGAATTGTTCGGATCTGTGATAGCTTTATCAACGGAACAACGTGGTAGGCCTATTTCCCCTTTGATTCCTGACATCGAAGATTCGAACCATTTTGAAGCATATTTTACTTAGTGAACACGAATCTCAAGCATTTTAAATTCATGCTCAACAGAACTCATCAATATTTCTATTAACAATTATCGAAGTGTCCCGACTAAGCAAATATAATTAGTTCATCTTAATTTTGATTAATTAGCCTATTACTGAGCAATTTAGTCCGTGAAACCTTTCAGTAGTGTTTAAAATTTTATTCTTAAGGTAGGCCTACAATTTAAGAAAACTGCAGTTCAGGCATGACGATCATTTATATAAATAAAACATTCTGTATATTTTAAGCCTATATTCTACTGTCAAATATTATTTCACTTAGCCAGTTAGCCTACTATACTAAATTCGCTCTGAAAATATGAATTATAAATACGAATTCGTATATAGGTCTGATAGGCCTAAATCTTAACTGATATTTCGTAACAATCGTTACGTAATGCTAGGGAGGGTGGGTGGGTGGGTCAAGGGAAGCGTTACGAAGCGTTACAGGGTGGGTGGGTGGGTCAAAAACGGCCATTTTCAGCGTTACGTAATTATGCAATGACCCCTTACAACTAAATGCATCAGTGCCACCATTCTGCTACATATTCTTACCATGTAGTTTAAAGCAGCCACAGTATTTACTAACAGCACACTGCGTATGGCAATAATTTCAATGTTAAATTGCACGCTTTCCTAAATTCTTCCACTTCATGCTGACAGCACAACAGTTCACACACCTTAACTTAAATAAGTATGGTAAATAGCATTCATTTGCACATGCACAATCGTAAACCTGTCCGTTTAGATGCGGTGTTGATTACAAATAATACTCATGAGCAGATAAGCACTGAAGATATGACGCAAATTCAAGCAAAACCATGCATCTTTAATTATAATATGTATATGTTATTCCTCTTTAGATCTGTCACATAGACATGTTTCAGATCCTTTTATAGGTTCTTACAAGATGATATATAAATCTCAATACAAACAAAAATCAGAGCAGATCATAAAACCACATTCTATACACTTATAAAATTTAAAATATACCACTAATACTCATTTTAATAAAATTATAATTATTGATTGCATGTTGTTAAAACAGTAAAATAGATACTGGAAAATAACAAGACCAACATCCTGAAGGAGTTTAAAATTAAAATGTCAATGATTAAATCTTTCATTCAACTTCATATAAAACGAAATTTGTCAGCATATATATGAGAAAAACTGGGAACACTCAACAGTTTACCACAGAATACTTGCTGTTTCAAACGTCTGGATCATACAACTTCATTATCTGGACGTAAAGTGGAACTCAAGATTCGATCCTCAAAACATGATGAAATTCAGAGCATACAACAGCATTACATCTTGAGGTCGCATCTCAAAAAGAAAACCACGCCAAGACATCAATAAGTATATTTTATCCATAATCACACGTACAATCAGATAATGTCCATATACACTGTCAAAATCTGCTAAGGCCAATCCAATACCTGCATAAACCACAGAATTATTGGCTTTGAGCTACTTGTAATTGGCATGCACTGCCAGAATGCAGCTTACAACATTCTGACAGACAAGAAATGAAACATATATCTACTTTAAACATATTTACAAGATACAGGTGCTGCTTAATCTGATTATGCTGTAACAGACACTGCACTCTTCAGGACCAATGAACTTGTATCTCCTATCTATCCATTTAAATCACAAATAAAAGTCTTGAAATTCAAGCACTACAGTGCAAGATTTCTAGCTAAAAGTTTAATTGATGGAAATGGAAACAGATTTATAATCCACATGCTGGTTAATTATTAAATATAGTAATACATTAAACATGATTTAGATACGATGTGAATTTTTAATAATTATTATCTTAAAATTGTGCATCATTTGCAACTTTATTATTCATGAAACTATATTCCTAAAAATTCTGTAAATTTAAGAAAAATTTATGCTACTTTACTCACAACATGGGAAGATATTTCAAGATATGAATACAAGTTTACCAGTCAAAGGAATGCAGTTTGGGTCTTCAATATCACCAAATGTTTTTCACTTTAAACAGACCATGATCGGCAAGATTGGATACAATCTCTACTACCCATCTGTAGCATACAACAAAGCCAAAGTTCCTAAGATGTGTGTATGGTACAACATGCGGTTGCAACCCGATGACTTTAACGGTGCCAATCAAGAATAGTTTCCCAGTGGCATCTTAGTACTTGACTGAGGATGAACCAGCAGCTGCAGGCCAGTGACTGAATTTCTTTAAGTAGAACACCATGCTGCACAGAAAGTCAATAGAAACGGTTTAGTTACCATTACTTCTGAGGAAATATAAACAGTTTAGTCCTTAAGTAGCGAATAAACTAATCTAATGACTTCTATACTGTCACAATTATCATAATGCACAAGGCATCAATCAATTACTTTAGTCAACGTTAGTCAATTAAATAAACGGATTGAAATCCAATAACGGGTCGTGCACAGAGAAATATCCACAATGCAATAGACGGGTGAGGGGTGACCAAAAGAAGACGAGAGGAGGGTCAAGACCATTGCAAGCATCCACACCTATATCTCTTGGGCAATCTTGTTATTTTTGTGGTAAGATCTTGTACTTTACAAAAATAGAGAGTGTAGATTAGGTCACCAGTGTTTTGACACAACCTTAATATGCACTCACACCTGTAGTCAAGCACACATACAACGACTATTAAAGGAAAGATACCATCAAAGTAAAAGCAAGGGAAGAACATCTCTTTTAGTCAAGTATGTGCACTACATAGAAAGCAGAAAAATAAATAGATGGCATGCATATTACAACTGTGGCTACTTACGAGGCAGCTCCAAGCAGAAACGAGCAAGCATGGGTAAATATTAGCAGAGGAAGATTCTCGAGTGAAAACACGATGCCTCGCATGATGCGAGTGTTACGGATACTGAGACTGTGTTTCATCGTAACCGGATGCTTGAACTGAAGACAACTGAAACAACAGATCAAGCTCACAGTCACCACAACACCTCAAACAATAGTAAACCCTTAAAGTAATCATGAGAGGAAGCCACAAGTAAAAAATGCTAGCAACTGCGCTTTCTTAGCCTTAGCATATAAACCAGATGGTTCATGCTCTTTCTTGTAACTCCACCACTGGTTGCACTCTGCCAGTGCCAGTCCCAAGTCTGGATAAAAGAGGAGGGCGTCGCTAATAGTCTTTGTTACCACACCTTACCTTAGACCTTAGTCCCTCCACGTGCTGTGTGCACATTGGGCGATACAGGTCCTCCATCCTTCTCTGTCCTGAGCAGCTCCGGCAGCCTCCTCCCACGTCAGTCCTCCGTCCGTGAGGTCTTTGGAGATCGTCTCCTTCCAGTTCTTTCTTGGTCTTCCTCTCTTCCTTTTCCACCCACTTGGGACCCATTCCATTGCCTGCTTCGGTATTCTAGCCTCGTCCATGCGGTGCAGATGTCCCAGCCAGCGTAGTCGTGTCCTCTGTGTTACCACACAGTGACGTTAAACTGCAAATACTACTACTCTTCCTTGTCACATGATACACAAAGGTTAGAGTACTTTGCAGCACAACTATATAATTGGCAGTAGAAATCTTGAAGCATCATTTTGTCCTGGCAGAGACTTGAATCATTGATCTCTCTGGGTTTACAGTCTAATAAGCTCACTATCAGACTATTGCACACCCCATTCATCAGAGTTAATACACACTGCAGCAATGAAACATAATCACAACTGGTGTGCAGTTATCATAACGCAAGTGGCAGATTCTTAATCTGGTTTTCCTTTTAACATTTTCAGCATCAAATTTCTAATCCTGGTGTGAAGTGAAACTGATAGAACTTCACTTTTAGGTTTTTATAATCTGTAGGCACAGATTTTCAAATTTACACAATAACTACACAACTATCACTTGAAGTAGAATTCTGAATTTTCTGCAAGATTTGCACATAATTGGCAGATCAAATTGTTCGCCATATCTAAGCTGTGGGAGACAGAAGCTGTATATCTCAAACTCAAAATAACATCTACATTCTAGATAACAACACAGGAATACAATATAACTGCCTACCTTGGCGGTACAACTTCAGGTCGACTGGACCAGTCCCAGACCCATTTTCCAGCAACCTCTTCATCGTTGTTTTCGTCAATCTCAAGCGGCAACCTAGGGTCATCCAGCTAAAAATAACAATAAATGATCCAAAAATTAGCAACACAAGTTTTAATTTGCACAAATTACAAAATTAATATAGCACCATTCTATCTATGCATGTATCGTATCTGAACACTTATATAGTGCATTTTAAGAATGTAACTGAGGTGCTGTAACATGGCTAATTTTAAAAGTACATCTTCAGGTGAGCTCAAATCATTACCTGAATATTAAAGTAATATTGCCGGCATTATGCAATTATGCGTATTAGGTACTAAATGAAAGTTTCATAGCAATTTGGAATCTGCACTAGAGTTAGTAAAAGTTTCACACTCGATTATTATGTGGTATTATCACAGTATGATCCCATGAATTTATTCCTGAAAAAAAACAAGTGACAAACCTGCAAAGAATTTGTTGGTTGATCGTTGGTCGGACTGTGTTGACCACGTGGACTACAACAACCACACCACAAAATCAAACAAAGGCGAGGTACAGTAAGCTGGTCATCGTGCAATTAACTCCCCAGGAAATGTTATAATAGGAAAGATACAGAAAGATAAGCATATGATAGAGATTGAGTCAAAAGTTTTTTATGAGGTTACACATGTCATGTTCTTTGCAGGATTCCTACATCTTGGGCCATTTTCTTTGAGATTTCCAGACTACGTTCTTTACAGCTACGGGGTGAGTTGATAATTGTGCCTACACATTTGGCGAGGTAACCTGATTAATAATAATTCCATTTATAAGAATAGACAAAGCAACCAGAAGGAAAATTTTACGTTTTACTATGTCGTTGGTTTTACTGAGATCAAGGGAGAGCCTGTTCACTCCGAACCAACATATAATTGATTCCAGTATGCAGTTCAATTAACAAATGAAAGCAACAGTAATGCAGCATACTTTTAAAAGCTGCTATCAAACACAGTCATCATTGAGCTGGAGTGTACATTGCCCAAAGCACAGAATAAAACTGTAGTTCAATAGTTCATCCCCATCGTTGTCTGGCCTTGTAAACTGCAGTATCTTTATTGTTTTTTTCATGGATTGATTTTAACTGAACTCAAGCTGATGTACAAACATGGATTTATTCTCAAAATCTCTTAAATCGCATCTGTTTACATCTGATGGGTAGCTAGTAGCTACACTAAGCACCTTCGTGAGATTCTTGCTAAGGTGCTATATAAATGGCCATTTACATACATACATACATGCATGCATGCATAAATACAAACGTACATACTACGTACATACATACATTGTACGCTTTTTAGTCAAGTTCACAGTGGAAGATAATGGAACCGAACTATATTGCCTTGCAGGGATGTAAAGCTCTTGGTCAGGGTTACAGTCCTGCATGCAATGAACTAGACCACTACTCCGCACCTCTTCCAGCTCCCTAAGAAGGATAAGAGACTCACCTAGCTCGACTAGACGTCAAGCTTTCGATTCGTGATGAAGCATACGATGATTCTCTCTGTGCCTCTAAGAGCAACTTCTCAAGTGCCGTGCTGCTGACTGGAGTCATCTTAACTGGAGAAGATGAAGATGCAGTCAATTCTCCAATTGGCACCTCTGCTTGTGCAGCAGCTTGAGTTCGAGTAAAATCAATCCACGACTCTATAAACAAAAAAATTACAAATTAATTACGCTGTAACCTAAATTAATTCACCTATACCTGGTATTACCATACATACAAGTCACTTTACATACATCTATTAATTTACCCAAAGTTAGTCTAATACACCTTTTACACTGCCTAGTGCCTTGTAAATACACTCTTACTCATGTAGAGCTGAGTGTACACATCACCTTCTGATTCCAGAAAACTGCATATACCTGCCGTGCCTCCTTTCCAGTGATATCCAATGGATTCTATACAAGGCACAGTAGTCAAACTGTGGCCAAAACAGTGAACCTCAGTATTGTATCCTTGTATCAACTATTAACATTATTGTATCAACAGATCGTCTTCCCTCTTATTATAAATTGAGTCCAGTTAGCCTGTTTTAATGCTTAAGCACACTGCTTTGACGATTTTGCATCCCTTTGCCTAATCACTTCCAAGTCTCTTTGGCTTGTTCAGAATAATTGTTTTGCACTATTTATGACAGAATGTATATATTCTCCACATGTTTGCTATAAAAGTCAAAGTGTCGCACACCGTAATAACACACCTTTATTTTCACAGCAAATTTAACTCTATAAGGCTACAAAATTTAATAATTTCGTCGTGCTTCTTTATTCCGTAACACTACAGGGCATTCCTCCCTGCTGCACTTAAATCGCTTCAAGGCCAACAGCTGAATTGGTAACATATGACTCGAATAAAAGTCCTACAGAATTAGCATGTCTTTTAATGCAAGATACGTAACATTTCGCACCACTTAAGCTCTCTTGTTTGCTGTCATTAGTCGACGACGATGACATTTTCACCAAACTTCGTTTTCTTGACCAAATTTTAAAAACTTTTGTCAATCTGAACCTGAATAAAACCACAACAAAAACATTCGATGCTTCCACGATCTTACGATCACGTGACATATACGTGTTACTACGCGCATCGCACAAACTGCACATGCTAAATAATAGCCCAATAATTTCCCGCTTGCTCTTAAAGGTAACTTCGTAGTATAAATTACATTTTTATTTATACTGTGGTAACTCGAAGTTACAGAATGTGATGAATAACTTTGTTTCTTTAATCTTGTTAACTACTTATCTCGTTTTCCAAAGTACCCTCCAAAGTACTTTCTTCCCATATCATTCGCAAGATGGCGCAAGCGTTTCTCTTCTTCATATCTTTATACATAATTTATTATTATTGACTTTTATACAAACAGCGCACCTTCAATGTAATTTACTGAAGATAGGAGATAGGCCAAGCAAGAAAATTGCCAGAAAATCCGAAGGAAGTCGAGAGCCGTTTTAGAAGAATATAACGGTCGCAGATCTTGACTTGTCCACTGTATCAAATGCAGCACTTACATCAAACAGTGCCAAAAGGGTAACCAGTGACTTGTAAATGGTCGCATAAATTTCTTAAAGAAGGCATACAAGTGAAGTGTCCATAGAAGTGTCCATAGAGTGACCTTTCCAAAAACCTGATTGAAAAGTTGGCAGGAGGTTGTTGCTATCAAGGTAGAGGATGCCAACCTGACACTTGGTTATTTAAACTAACTTCACCTGTATCTTACTAAGTTACTTCATACCTCTTCCTGTGACTAAGTAGTTGGGATTTCTGCTCAGTGGTTCTCCCGAGGCTTTAGTTAAGTCGTTAGTCAAGTTTTTCCTGTTTTTGTGTAGCTGCATTGTATTTCTGTCGGTTGCTTTGGTACTTCCTTGTCTTGCTTCCAATACTACATAGGGGCCCTGGTTAGTAGCAGAGCCAACAAACCCTTTAGGTTCCCTGTGTAGCTAGCTTTTATTATTTTAACTGACTTAAGTAAATTGTTTGCATTATTGTTCCGATAGAAGTATAATGATTACGATTACAATGGCTACCAAAAAAATCTAAACGCAATCTTGCAGCAAAGCAAAGCTTTTGCATAGGTTTCAGTCCAGGAGAAGCTCATATTGATTGGGTGTCACCATCTCTGATCGGATTAGCTTTGTGGTACAACTTTGTGAAAAAACATGCTGCAAGCTGGCAATCCGTTTCTGAACTCTGTAAGGATGGTTTTGCCAAATTACAGTTGTATTATTGTATTGTATGTTTGCTCTACATAATTCCGATTGCCTACGGTCTACATGGTCAACGTCTGTTTGACATTGTTAGAGCTACTACCATTTCAGGACTACTTTGTGCTTCTCTGTTTGGAAGGATTTGCAAATGTCATGGAGCGTAAATGCCCACACATGGATCTGTGCTATGCCCTTGTTACCTACAAGCTTAAATTCACAAGGTAACTGTATAGACAACACAATCACTTTATAGTCTGGACACAGACTACAAACCAACTGATACTCGGCTCCACATTACAACCTCATCCCAAGGAGGAACTTGATGAAAGCCTCTCTTCTGTCCAAGCATATTTTGCATGGTCATCAACTAAATTAGATATGACACAATCATGTTTGGCTTACACCTTCCCACTTTAATTTTGAGTTTAGCTTAATATATAATGTACAATACAACTGTACAACTGTATTATTTTTATACTGTCCCCCTTTCAAGTGCACATAATCACCATAAGACAGGGACATCAAAGGCGACAAGCATGTGATAGACTTCCTCATGGTCCTTTTATAATTACTGCCTGAGCCGTAGTAAGAAACCATATTCTCTGGGGGTGGGGATGGAGAGGGTGGAGGTGGTGGGGGTGGAGGTGGGGGGCTGGGAGGAGGAAATTTTCCCAAAACCCAAATTTCTCCGGTGGCGTACCGGTGGAGGAAGGCGTGTCATGAAATGTGGTGGGTGTGGTGTGGTGGGGTTGTGGCCGGAGCGGGTCGAATCCTAAATTTTCCGGGCAACGCCGGGTACTCCAGGTAGTCTAATATAAAGTAAGACAGTTTATTTCTACAAAATGTATTGTCACGACTGAGTTTCATTGTACAGCTTTCAGAACATGAAAAGCACCTGTTAGAATGGCATTCAAAGACAGCAGCAAACACAGGCCACAATCTAAACCGACGTTCAGCACAGACTGTAGTGTACTGTAACAAAGCAATGCCTTTCAAATGCATCATTCGGCCCTGTGCTACATACAGCCTCTTACCATGGACTCCTCCATCCTGGAACATATACTGATTACAATAGCTGTATGCACTTCCTCTTAACATGCTCAGTAAGATTTTTTTACAGACAAGTGAAGTTGAACATTAATGTCTGACGTCAATGTCTGATCTGTGTCTATTGTCAATTTCACAAGTCACAGAATATTATAATGCATGTAAATCGCTCCAACCGGTTCTCAGTTCACTTAGTCTTATATGCTTGAAAGATTGAAGTGAGTCAAAAGAATTGTGGGAAAACAAAACTTTGTCACATTATCAATTTATTTAGCCAATGGATTCACTATGAAGCAGTGGTCTGTTCCATTTAACAGTTTTTGAACATAATACTGCCATACGTTTTAACCCTTTAATGCCGAGATGGTAGTAAATGGTAAAGGGTTAGCACTCTAAGGACGACTTCAGGTGTACTAAAAAGTGATTGGGAAACCAAAGCTCACTCTTAGTGATAAAGCCCATGTACAACATTGCAATGTCACCAATTGGTCCATATCTAGAGCAAGGAAATTTTCAACCTGATTAGCTCTCAATACCATCACGGAACTAAGTCTCCGTATCATGGTTTCTGTAAGAACTGCAGAAATAATTGAAGAACTGTAGTCCCTTAGTCCTGTCCTCAGTATGAAGTGTTAAGAACTTTAGTTTTTCTTAGCGTTGGGTTGGGGGAGAGAGGTGTGGGTGAGTAGTCATATATCTTATAACATGATATTCACATTAACAGTGAACTTATCATGGATGAGGGTGTAAATGGAGCTCAAATTCTGCAAAACTTTATGCTCTGTCAGTGATTTTAACCTATGCTCTCTTGATAGACAGCATAGCATGCTAACTACTCGAATACCTCCACGTCGGACATACACAATTGACCACACGACATAGCAATCTGCTGCAACAGTTTAAAAACTCAGCATCAATAATAAATTTATAAAAGGCTCCCTGATTAGAAAAATAATTCAGATCCCCAGCATCCAAACTGGTCAGTGAAACTTAAAACATTTGCATTTTCATTATGCAGTCATGTTCAAATATGCACACTGCCTGTATTACTCTGCAATTTTTTCACTTTTTCCAACAAGATAATTGCTTGAGCAGCCTATCTGTACGCACCTACAGCTAACTCATCATCAACACAGCCTCAATTAAGGTTCTTAGAAACAAACAACTGAACTTGCTCATGTCGTCAATGGCATCACTCGCCAATTGTCTCTTTTGTTCATCAAAAGTTGTTAAGTGAAAAAACAAACAACCTGATTTTTCACAAACTTGTGAAAATATAATTAGCAAAACTAGTACTCGAGTGATTGACAAAAAAAACTGAACCAATGAAATTTTTTCCAATGTTAGAAGAATGCTTCACCAGAAAATGAAAAAATATGCAACCCTGAACCTGAACCACAGTCCTCAAGTACAGCAGAATCCAAGCTGTGCAGAAATTAACAGATTGAAGGAACAAACAGCAAACTTTGAACGAAAGTTTTACAAAAACTTATGGGTTCATTTATTATAAAACAATTACAGAGAAATTAGTAAATTAGAATAAGATAATACCAATATCTCAGTTGCACATTTAGTCCATGTATTTACATACTTGCTGGCATATCCTGTTCAGTTACCTCCATTCAAGCAGTTCAGAAGTCACATGTTTCAGGGAACTGTACACTCTACTTGTTCATTTATACTTTTTCATTTTGAAACAACTTGGAGTTGCTCAAAATTGAACAGCCAATGACACGTACCACCATTTCACTTATTGCTGCACTTCAGCAGTACCATGTTATTGCTGATAAAAGCCATGGTTTCAGCTCACATGATTTGCAATGCTGCTGCACATTACTTTCATTTACGAGTGAAATATTTAAAAGCATCGAATGAAATGGTAATTTAAATATTGCAAAATTACAATTTAAAATAATTTTTCAAAAGTATTATTTTAACCCATTGCTGATTATTTTCATGTAGTATATTTAAGAACAGTAGTGTTGCTGAAGGCTCTTAAAAGGATTAAAGATCCAGATACATACATATATTTTCAACAATTTTACACAGAAGTGTACCAGTAATGCTATGTCTAAAGAATTATGATTTGAGGGACAGTTCTGCTTGAAATCAAAAGTCGTCTGATGCCTTGCACAATACAATGATACAGTTCTGTATAGTTTACCAAAAAGAGTAAATTTTCTGGAAATGTAACACATTATTTACATGTAAATTTTATTTTATTCATAGTCACTCTGCCATTTATACAAACATTGTAATAAGAGTTGCGCAGAACCCTTTCAAGAACATTGTTGCACAATACCTGGGCCTATGCTGATCAACTACACAACAGTTTTGGTTGAGATGACAGGCTAAAATATACTTAAGTGCTCCTCAAGTTCTTAACACTGAATTAAAAGTCATTGTGACCTAACAGAAAATATAGGTAACGAAGAAATTACACAACATGTGCAAAGCAGACAGAAGAGGAAAGACATACAGGCAAGCAAAGATACTGCGATCCCTCAGATCTTCACCTGGAACCAATTTTAACCCGCCTATTGATTCTGTTTTGACTAAGCTTCTGTGAATAATATGGTTCTCACAATTCTCCTTTCTACTTACTCCAGAGATTACGATTACAATGATGGCTAATAAGAATACTGAAAAATTACAGAAATACTGACTGGATTTGTTAATAAAATACCAGTTACCGATAATACCGAGGCTCGAATAAAAGCAGATAGTACAAAACATCATTTGTTCATGACACACACTGGATAGGAATGCCCCTCTTTCAGTGAGAATTTAGTCTTAAATTCTTCGAATTATTGTCCAGCTAAAGTGACCGACCCACGACAAACAGGACTTCAGAGGCAATCAAGCGAAAAATGAAAAATTAAGAGTCAATAAAAGTATATATTTTTATGTTAGTAGTTAGTAATTTAAAATATTTAATGTCAAGTCTCTTAGTACCCTTTAGGAGCATTGCCTATGCAATAGTATGGTAGCTAATAATAAGTGTAAATAAAAACAGTATTATAAGATAGGAACAAAAAGTACATAAGCACAATGAAATGATGGTGATTGTGGCAGTACTACTGGCAGTGGTGCAGTGGTGATGGTAGTCGTAGCATTAGTAGTAGCAGAGAGAAGAAATAAAGGAGAAGAGAAATAAAACAAAGTGATATAATAAAGAATTAGATGTGGCAAACTGTTCTAACCATATTATTAAATAATTTACAATATCATGATGACTTCTGTCACAGTATCTAGTGCGGTATTATAGCAAAATGGTTAAAAAGTTAAACAATGCTTCAATCGATCGATAGTACAGTGTACAAGTCACGGCTGTGTCACAACAAAATATCACAAGAACCAGTCGGTAGATTAGCACACCACCAGCAGCAGCAGCAGTCTAGTTGAGTATGACACGGGTCGCTTCACCAACCACTATCCAAAAAAGACGTGTGCAAAATCCGAGACATTTCACACAGCTATGTACAGAAACAAGTCGGAAACAGAATACTACACAACACTCCTCGGTCATTAGAAAATAAATATTAACTTCATTCCACACCTGATGGAACAGATATTGAGCAGCAAGCAGAGTACGAGCAATTCTATGCGGATCCCATGCACGAGCTACATAAAAGTAAGTACTGCTATTATTCATCACTGAATTGATCATGCAACTGCAAAGTCTTATATTACAGCCACCATATTCACGATGACAAATCTAAATAACTAATGGCAAGAATCATTGATTTGGCTGCGAAGCATCATTAGACATGGCAAAGTACTCAGTAATTTATAAAATTAGTATTAGAATAACACTCGTTATCGCCAGGTATTCTTATTCATTAACCTTTTTTGTAGTCTGTATTCCGATGTAAGTTACAATAACAAAACATTTATGATGCACCACTGTCTGCAATTTGGCCAAAATGTCACTAGAATACTTGTTGGGGATGGTACTGCTACCAGAGTAATTGAAAAGCAGACTTAGACAAATTTTGTAAGTAACCTTGCAGAGAATCCATTAATAATTCAGGTAGATAGCTTTTTTAGTATTATTTTTAGATGGAGTACTGATTCAGGTACTGTAATTACAACTGTTAAGCATCTTATTAAGCATCGTACATGGACCTACATACATACACACAATTGTTAGCCTGAGGAGAGGTCACAACACTATATACAGTCATCGGAATAAAAAAATTGGTTTAAAAGGTACAACAGGTCTGTGGTCATATTCTGAGTGGATATCTTGTAGGGGTCGCTATACAAATTTTCAAAATGAATGTTGGACAGCTACACTGGTTTCCGGAGGAATAAAAGTGGAACCTTGTCGTTATTTATTTTATATCTCACATTTGCTATAGCGCCCCTTCAAGCTCCATACTCAGAGGTGCCCCCGACAACAGCGTGGACACTGCATCAGAGTTTCACGCCAAAGCACGCGAGCAATTGTGAGTGAAATACTTGCTCAAGGTCCCTTCGCAGTGGCGTGAGGTGGATTCGAAGCTCGAACCCTCCGGCTCCAAAGCACAGAGCCCACCATTACACCACTGTGCCCCACAAACTGGCCATTTACGAGACATTGAGATAATGATCCATTCACTTGTCAAACACACAATAATATGAGTAATCTAACTGTGGCATGAACTGCAAAACTTATATAAAGAACTCTCTTCACTTAGCTCTTAAATTTATAGTAGTAATTAATCTTTCAAAAGGTTATAAAGTGTAATCAAAGCATGCAAGAGGCTTTTATGTGGTAATGTAATGATACTCGTACCTTGTTCCATAATAATTAAAAACAGAAAATTTCCAATTTTTGAATGGAAAAACGGAAATTGGACCATGTCAAATTCAATGAAGCATGTATTTTTTCTTATTCAATTGATAAGGCTCAGATTAATCAGGCCTTCCTGAACTTTCCTCTGTGTTATCAGCATTCAGGATAATAAATCATTCTTTAAAAGCAAAAGAATACTATGTTGTTATTAGTGGACAATAAATATATTGCATCTGATCAGCAACACACAATTCTTAAAAGTGGAATATATTTCCCTGTTGTATTGCTAGCTCAAACATTTGACAGATGAAAATGTAAAAATTTCTTTATTTCTTTAAAAAATTAAATATCATAGTCCGATATTCAAACATTTTGCAGTCAAGTTGTCGACGCTTGCCACGCTCCTTTTGCTGATTTTGAGTGTTTCGACAAAACTAAGATTGTTTTATTTACGAAAAAGACAGCAGATATGGATTGCTTTTTTGTTATGAACACAGAACATAACATGGCAAAGAAACAGAATACTTGAATGTCATACAGAAACTGGATAGAAAACACGTTCTTCAATCAAACTTAAAAGATACTGAAAGACACCAACACATTAGTCAGTGGTACGAACATCTCAAAACTAAACACATTAATAATGAAACAATCTGACTGTCCAGGTGAACCAATCGTAATTTTTCTCTTCAGTGATACCACATACAATCATCTGATGAACCACAAACACGACAAAATGCTCAAAACTTTTGTCAATTTGACTTCACAATGAATTTAAAATATCACTTGAGAAAATGGGCCCCAAATGCAGGATTTGCAATTGAAGACGTAAAGCTAGAAGATCAGTTCACTGTTAAACTAGTGAGATTCACAAGATATTCCTCTCAACAGCGTCTGTAGAAGTTCAGAGCAATTATCAAAACACAAGAAGCTAAAAAATAGCAATCATATTTCCTGTCAGGTTAGCATAAGGCAAGATACACAGCAATTGCACATTTACAAGATTTTATCAAAATAGTATTTGAAGTTTGTGTTCCAAGGCTGCACGATCTTTCAGCTGTAGCACAAACCCCTCGCATCCCAAAATGGTTACATCACTGGCTATGAGTGCTCCCCAGCTATTTGATCTGCATATGCTTACACCCGACGGCATAACTTTCTATTGTCATGGTGGTGAACAGCAATCAATACTTTTAAAACTGGTGATGACAGTCACTACCACTCTAAAGCCTTCTCCTTAAATACTTTTACAACATGAATTGTTATTTTGGTCTGAAGCAAGTTCATACCACGACGATTAATGGACAAGGGAATTGGCCATCACTACTTTATGGAGCAAAGTTATGACCTTGCTTATAAATGAACTTGTTCTTAGTGAACTCGGGCATAAATTATCCAGAAGGAGTGACTTCAAGGCAACAATTTAGTTACATTATACTACATGTACATTACACAGGAACAAGGATCTCAATGCACCAGCAGAGAGTGTAATAAGTAATCTAACTGTACATGTAGTCAAGATACAGATAAACAATAGCAAAACACTATTTCACAGATTTTAGTCACTGGTAATAAAAAATAAACCAGCAATGCAAGGATATTGTAAAATTTAAAACCATTTTTTCTTTACTAAATTTCTGCATGTGCAATCTAATAAAAGAAGTAAATTGTTAAATTTGTCGTTATTCACCATACATGCCCTCACATGTGATCTCTCTGTGCAATGGAGCATAGCTTAATTAAACTTCAGCATTGTTAAAGCCTGTGGATGGAGAAATTTCCCACTGTTCAAACACTATTAGCCTCCAGATGAACTAGTTGCTCAGACAACACTCAGTTCACTTAGGCCAGCACCTTCAACAGCTTCTTGCAAAGTGCTACGCCACAAGTATTCAGAAACTAACTAATACCAACACACCAGCAGATGTGTGACTTAGATCAAGCAGTACTAAAAAAAGTTGGTACAACTTAAAGATGTTTTTGTAATACTATATTTAATTTTGAAGCCATGTCCCAACCACAATTCATTGCACATCTACCTTCCACTACACAGCATATACAGGGACATGTCATTCCAAATATAAAAGGACACGTTCCAATTGCTCACAAAAGCATTTTCAGTTCTTACAGCCACTGGCAGATGCAAAATTCTAGAAAAGTCCTTTTAATCATTAAGACATTGAATGGTCATTTTTGGCTATGACCTTTTTCATCTTCATGTTATTTCCAAATTTCCCACTAAAACTGAATTTTTCTCACTTCAACTTTCTGCAATGCATAATTTTCCAGTTTAGACAGCTGCACATAGACAATGCTCCTATGCACGGTGCAACTTTTTTTATAGGATTGTATGGCCTGAAAATGAATGAATTACGAACTTCGTATCATGTGCAATGTGCAGTGATTCCAACGCTGGTCAGAGAGGTGAAAGGTCATAGCACTTGGCACAAGAAGAGGTGCAACATTACATTAAAGTCTAGATAGAAATACACACAAATCGCACGTGCTGCATAACACATGTCGATAGACCAGTGGTTCCCAACCTTTTGACCTATAGGGCGACTTTTCTAATTAGGAGGACATGAAGGCCACTTTTTCTTAGTTGAAGGACATTAGGGGGCCACAAGGCTAAAATTTAACTAACTAAAAGCATATAAAATTGCTGTAGGCCTAATTGATTCAGAATAGCCTCCAGATGAATAGATAGAATTTTTGATGTTATTTATAGATGCCAAAATAGAATAATTTGTAATAGAAAGTATCAAAGTAATTATGTGTTATATCCTGTCCAAACTGTCATTTTTTCATATATTTTTGCCAATTCTTTGAGAGATGAGGGCCATTTTCTTAACCCTGGTGAGCCACTTTTGGTCCGCGAGCCACGGGTTGGGAACCGCTGCAATAGACTAACTTCTTGTCCAATCATTACACAGAAGACATCCTTCTGCAATCACTGGATTACACACCCAGCACCCTACTGAAAAGACTTACTTTGGTCGGGAATACCAATAGAAATCAAGGAAGATCATCTGATATCCTCATCTTATATAAGTTCAGTAAGCACAAACTACTTTACTGAAATAATTAATATCCTCTTTATTTTATCAGCAACAGTATTAGCGTTCATATTCTTGCAATACTTTTGCTGAGGTGCAAGGACAGGTAGCATGTAACATGTGAACAATATGGCTTGAACACTAACTGCCAACTTCACTTAAATCAGGATCCTAATGACAGTATCCAAATGACAGTATCCAAATGTCAGTTTTATCCATTCTGCAGTTAATCAGAACAATGCCAATCAGCCAGCTCTAGGTGTAAACACAGAGGTATCTCACTAAAAAATATCCCATTTCACAAATCTTTCACAGACAACAAGCTTTTGGGGCACATGTTGTGATATGCATGTACATCTAACATCGAAACTAAATGAATCTATTGCAAGTGTACATGTATGCAATCCAACTCGCAGAAAGTGCAATTTAATGTATACATTTCTGTAGTTAATAGCAACACTGTCCAGTTAGAAGCAACAATTGACAGCAGTGATGAGCAAATGTTTGGTAAACACTCAAAGTCCTAAGACTGTGACTGTCACTGCTTTACAAGAGTATCACACACTGAATAAAACAAACAGTGGTCACTAATAACCTCAAGAACGACCCTGTCGCAAAATACAGTGTGCCACTGCGAATATCAAGCTCACAATTTTCGTATACTTCTTGATGAAAATATTTTAAAATCTAACTTCTCAATTACTTACGTGACTTCAACTAATCACAGATGAAGCAAAATAATGCCCGAATGATCAATCAAACAAACAGTTATACCATGCACAAATGGACAACAGAAAATAAATTAAATCGTGACCAATGGCAGTTGACCAGCCCACGAAGATCACTTATTTTAAATTAAATAGTTGATTGATCATTATAATCAGTAAAATTGTTGTTGCAATCGCACTTTCAATGTAAACTTCTGGTATTTATTAGATCATATTATCTCCATACAAACTTCAGACAGCAAGATCCAAATCTCTCTTGCAGCTATGTTCCAGAATCCAAACAACATCAATCCCACAGATTTTTAGCAACAGCCATCTCAACTAAACCAAAAAATCCATGATGAACCTCTCGGTAGATACAACTTCACTGCATCAGACATACATATTGCAGCCCACGTAACTGAACAAAGAGATATTTTTAATCACTGCAATCAGCAACTATCAGTAAAAAGTTATTGAGTCTCAATTCCCAACAAATACTGCATAAATAGCCAATGTATACGTGATTTCCGCATGAGCAGCACTGCATCAAAGGCACCAATTAACCTCAAGACTCACTTCCTACAATACAGCTCCATTCATTTTCTTCACTTAGTTAATGACCAAGTCTCAATTATCAGACTCTGTAAAATAAGAGGCTTTCAAGTCCAGGCAATAATAGCCATTGTTGAGTAAAACAACATCGACTTACAAGAGTAAAATAATCCAAGCAAGAAGCTCTAATATCCAGGGTCTTTTGTACTGTACCCGAGTGCATTCAGTAATACAGGCCAATATAATATTGATCTTTCAATACTACTTACCAGACAACTTTTATCTGGACATGTACATCATGTCTTCTAAAAGCCTCTCAAAGGTGCCTAATAATCATAATAATAATAATAACAAAATACCTAATGCTGTCAATTTAAATCTCCAGACTGCTTTAATCCTTGCATATTATAGTAATAATACAATAATAATATTTATAAGACCATTCTACGCTTCAGTGCCATTGCCCTCCGTGGTACTTTCACTCAGCCAGACTTGACAAGTTAAGTCAATCCCGACGTCATTTTATTGTCTCCAGACATTTACCAGAGGTATCACGGCTAATTTGGGAAAATACTAATAATGATAATAACACATGTAATCATTCCCTGGGTGTCCTCTAACTAAAAAAACATTATGCAGTAAGTAACGATCCTTCTTCAATTGCCTTTACAGACATCCGTCAATCAATATGAACATAGAAAACTGGCTTTGATTAACCGTACGTTGATAACTGAATGCAGCACAGCTTTAACGTTCTACCTCAGTGCTTATCAGCCACTAGTCGGCAACAAAAGCATTCCCAAAACTTCATCCAGCCAGGATTTTTCTCTAAGCAACTACAAGTAGTAAAACAGATTTCGATATATGCACAACTGAACGACGTAGAGTTCGAGTGACCACGAAACAAGTGTTGCACACTGCTGCGACACACCACTAAAAATATGATATGCTTACTATTACTAGAATGGTAACGTACAGACTGAACATTGCCAGCAGAAGTCTTAAAATCGATGCACTTTTTGATATTCTTCTTGTCATCAGTGCTTACAGTTAGACGTTAGTTAGTTGTCTCCTTTGTTCTATGCACATAATACTAGTTTTTCATAAACTGTTAACGCTACAGTTCAGTGAAGTTTCTGTCCTTGCAGCAACCGATTCATGTCCAACACTTGACTCACTGCAAAAGCAAAACAAATACAACCACACATTAAAACAAATGAATTAACTTAAAATTTAATTAGTTGTGCTGAATAAAATTTCACATCACAGTTGTCTGCCTTATAGAAGACTAAAACAACCAAAATAATGCAAGTTCCAACAGCTGCAGGGGTTACGATATGATAAATAAATCAGTGAAAGTCCACAAGGGTGAAAGAACATTCCCCCACCAGGGAGAACAAGCATATTTGCAAGGATGATTTCTTTACGGTTACCGCCACGAAAAAACCAATATGCAGTCGTTAACTAGTTCTGCAGAAGTTGGACTTGGCTTAATTCATCACGGATTTCTTAATAAAATATACAAATCATCAACCTTCAAAACTATTACATACCACTACCACTTTGAAGTTACCAGAATTTCAACTCTCAACAGTTAAAACTTGTATCTCCCATGATCTACTTCATTTTACCCTGAGATAATATTCAACAGCACATGTCTACATTCAGACATTCATGCTCCATAATTACACTATAAATCTAAAGTACCAAAAGTTGGATTCATACATTTATCATTTGTGCCTCAAATTCCCAAATGAATAGTAAAATTTCTTGGACTTGTTGTCGTATCCCTGGCCGTATACAAGATGCGAATGAAGAAATCTAAGTCACTCCAACATGCCATTAAGGGGAAAGGGAGGCAACACCCTTGGAATATTGTCAGTTCCTTGGGAATTTGACATTGTAACTGTTGAGACTCATCTGCATGACACGATGAAATCAATAATCTGGTATCAGCAAAGTGATTGATATCAGTGGTTTATTCAACTTTATTTAGATTAACTTAAATGCTCTCTAGAGCCATGTACCTATTCCCACCGGTTCCTGCTCACTTGCGTTAGCAGACGAGAGACCTCGTCATGGACCGAGTCTCTGACGCAGCACCGAGATGACAAAAGGCCGAGACTTTTGGACATATGGCTGCGATGAGATGAAACCAGAACTGGTCAAAATTCCCTCTGGAGATGGTCTCGAGACCGAGTTGTCAAGACTATAGCCCTGGTTAAACTCCCGTTGCTCTATAGCACAAAGCGTTGCAATCCATTAGCGATTACTTTGGTGGTTACATCGTAATAATAATAGAGACCCAAGGAATTGTGGATGAAACGTTTACAAAACTGCCTCAACTATAAAGAAATTAATTATAGATCGACTACAAATAAAAATACGTCAAATACGCCAAAGTCAGCATCAAAGTAATGCCATCCCTAAATCTTACACTTCATGAATAAATGAACTGAGGCAGTCATATCAAATTTAAAAATTTCACTCCAACACCAACAGTCACAATGCTGGAGTTCCTGATGCCCGAGTTGGATAACAATTGCATTGACAGGAAGTGTCTTACTCTAACGAGTGCTGATCTTCTCCATCTCATCTGCACCTGCGCTTCGTCAAGTTATAAAATATACAAACAACATAGTATTGTAATAATAATAACTAATTTTCTGATATTATTAGACACACAATTACAGGAATAATTACTACACTTGTCTCCATCAGATAAATCTACAGATTTCATTTCAAGGACAATTGTAATCAGTTGACCTCTTCTGGGCCCCAACCTGTCTCAGCTCTTCATGTGGTCTTTTTTATACTCAGCAGTAAATAAGCTCATTCATTACTCAACATTACATTACATTACATTCCACACAGGAATCGATCACCATGACAGTTACCATCATCAACACTCAGATTCGGAAGGCTGGCCATGACAGATGACGTCGTGGGCGTGGCCCTCAGGGCTCCTCGGGCATCATCAGTCGTTAGCAGTTGGTAGAGAAGGGTAGGCATTTTGCAAGATGAGTTATTAAGTAGCTGGTCGCATTGTAGCTGCTGCTGCTGCTGAGGTGGTGATGTTACGAGAGGCGACGAATTCTGTAGTGAGAAATGGTTGAAAGGGGATGATGACGTATCCATCGGTTGGTCGAGTCTGTCCTGGCTCCTTGGTGGCAGGCCAGATTCTGAAACAATTGTTATCAGTGAGAACAGTCAGATTCATAACATTGTGGCAGGCCAGATTCTGAAACAATAATTGATTCACAACATTGTTGCTTTGAAAGAGTGAAATCTTAGATTCAAGTTTCCTCAGCTGGCATGCATATGGCAAGTCCTGATATGGTAATAAGAAACAAATGAAGTGATCTGCTACGAGCTGTAGGAATAACTGTGGATTAAAGAAATCAATCAATGTTTGCAAGAATGAAATGCTTTCACCAGGCTAAACATTATAGCTACTTTGATATATGGGATGGATTCTTTTCAATTACTAATCTTTCATGGGGCTAAGACTAAGAGTGCTACTGACTGCTACTCCGTATATGACTCCTGAAGAGCACAAATTACAGAGTCCTGACATGTTGGTGCTGTGCCTTAGGAAAAAGAATCTAACACTTCCAACATGGGTCATGGAAGATATACCACTTGTCCATGTAAAATATATGGTTTGGAGATCTTTTCTATGACTTTGGCAAAGGGCATGCTATGATACTCAACACGTGGATTTGTTATTTCTTCTATAATCACTTCAGCCTTGCTATCACTAGTCAAAGAAGTGTAGTATGTTCACAGCAACTGGATTGCTCAAGGTCACTGCACAGTAACTGTCTCGGGGAGACTCCAGCCCATACGCTCCAACCAATCAGTGACCACCATGTCCCACATTAAAAAATCTAGTACTTTGCCTGTTGCACTGATAAACCAGCAGTGGTGGTTCAAATTCACACTAGCACAAGATGTGTTCATACCACCAGGTTTGGCTGAAATCTCACCGATTAGTTAGCAATGAAGAGGCACAATGACCCCTAGGTAATAAGACTCCCAGTGCCTAAGTGTGATTCTTATGAACACTAAACAATAGCCAGATGCCTACACATTCATATATAAATTTATATAACTTCTTATATGAGACAATTGTCATAGTTACCTAGATTTTTATATGATACAATGGGATTTTAATCTAGGAGACAGCAGAATTTATGGAGATAATTTCTAGATATCACAACTATTACTTACCAACAGACTGAGGAGGTACTGCAGTTGAGTTGGACATGAATTTCATGTTCACGTTGCCATTGTTCATGGCCATTGTGTAGAGAGCATCCATCGACGTCGGTGACAACTTGCTCGATACGTCTGTCGCTTGTTGACCAGCCGTCATCTGCACAGAAGTGGAATTCAGTGACCCTCCAGATTTTCTCGAAAGAGCCGTCACCAGATTCGGTGGAAGACAAACCAACTTTCTTGAAGGCATAATGCTGCCAACAACCGGCTTGTAATCCATCATTGTTACAGTCGTCACCTGACCCTGATCAGACTCGTTGCTCACATACTCGTTCGTCTTCTCGTTAGCCACTGCAACCGTGACCGTGTCCGACGCAGCAGAGGACAGCATGACTGATGACAGTGGCACAACAACCGACGAACCATCCTGTGACAGTGGCACAACGACTGACGAGCCATCCTGAGCCATCAGCAGAAAATGCCTCTGTGAAGCCGACGACTGGCTGAGCAACGACTGCTGCGGTGGCTTTGCGTTAGTCACAACTCCGCTTTTCGTTCCAATGTAGACATCATCGCCAGTGGTAAGCATCTGTGAGTTGGCCAGAGAAGAGTGGTGCATAAGAAGCACCTCACTCTCCAGAGAAGTTTCCAAGGAGGAGTTGGATGATGACATCATTGGCACATTGAGATTCTCACCGTTTGACAAAAAGGGGAAATTCTGAAAAATATTCTCATATAGTTCTGATCCGGGGGTAGTTATACTGTCCTGTAGAGTCTGCGTGTTGCATGTTGCCTGTGAATAGCTCAGTGACCCCTGAAGACCTGTAATTTCCGAGCTGCCAAAGTTTCCAGAGGTACAGTTTGACATAGAGAGCAATGTTTCGTGTCCAGATTGGCCTCTCGACAAAGAAGTTGGACTCAATGTCGTATGGTCGTTTGAAGCACTGAACTCTGCCTTAGGAGATAGATTGCCATCGGAAGTAATCGTCAAGTCGGATGGTGACATCTTGCTCGAACGAGTAGGGCTCAGTTGGCCGTCGCTGAAGCCCATCTGCTGTTTCAGATCCTGGAGCTCGCACAGACTTTGCTGGAGGTTTGATCCCATGCTGCCATCGTCACTGGAAAAGCAGCTGTCTGCACTTGTTGCAGAACTGGTAGCTGTGATTGATCCCATGTTGGTGAGGGTGAGAACAGGATGGCTATTCTCCGGCAAATGATTTCCACCTGTCATCTCAATCTGGACTTGATGAAGTGCACCTGTAATGGGAGCGTCACTGAGTCTGTGCAGAGAGTTCATGGCAGTTGACTGAGGATTGCTGAGCTGCAGCAGCGTATCCATGTCTGGCATTTCCATTCCGATGTACTGCGACATCTTGTCCAATCGTTGAAGATCTCCATCGCTGAATGAATGTGATGGAGTAACTTCCACTACACCTGGCTGGCTATAACTTTGCTGCTTTGCCGTCATATCCGTCTGATCCTGGCCAGAGTAACTATGCATCTGGTTCTGGTCAATGTGCGACAGGTGGTGCTCAGAATCTGTCACCTGAGAGACACCAAGAAGCGCCAACTCCGGACTGTGAATGGCACTGTGGTGCAGAATCAGATTCTGATTGGAGATCTGATTCATTTCAGTCGCTGCATGCGTTTCATTTCGCAGGCGATGAGACTCCAGCAAATCATGCAGCTCGCTACCACTAGACTTCATGCTTCCAAAACCCGAATGACTGAGGTCTCGGAAATCTATGCCAACCAAGTCACCGCAATCATTTCTAATGTTGACCATATGAACTGGATTGTTACCGGTGCCCATCGCAGCTTTTCTTGCTAAAAATGACTCTGGCAGGGAGCTCCTGCTGCGACCCCTAAAACCAACAGCAGCTGCAGGTGGTTCCTTTGATGCATCTTGTCTGCCATGAAGGCCAAACAAGGATGTCTTATCATCTTTGTCATTGGTGGCCTGCATAGGAAAAGGGAGGCCAACATGACTGCCGCCTTGAAACAATCCTGAACCTGTGGGTCCTGAAGTGTCCATGCTTTGCGGACTGGAAGAGTTCGTGTAGCGGACATTGTCATGCAAGTAAGCATCCATTCCGGAGAAGCTTGGGTCCGGTTTGACATCTGTCACCTGTGACTGTAGAAACGAGGCCTGCATGACATCATTTTCGAAGTCAAACAGCACAGGCTGATGAGGCAGTGATGTTGTGCTAGGTGGAGAGGGATCAAAACTCTTCAGTGCAAAGCTGGTCAAGTTCTCCAACTGGGTCGACGTGGGACCATGATGGGAATCATGAGATTCAGAGCAAGTGAGTGGAGGCAAGTTAGAGTTTGAAGTCATGTCATAAGTGGCATCACCAGATGCCATCACAGACCAATTCATTTCATCCTTTGGTTTCAGTTTCTGGCTGTCAGCATCCGCATTAATCAGTTGAATCAGAATATCCATGTTTGCCTGCTCGTACGATGCCAGTCGTTTAGACTGTGGCTCGCCATACTCAGAATTTTCGCTTTGAGTTCCTCCTCCTAAGAGCGCACCTCCATGCTCAGTTGGTGAGTGGGCAGAGTTCAGTTGGTCTGTTAGAGATGTACATCCCCGTCCATTACCCTGCATCAGGCCATCGTGTGGTATAGAGGAAATCATCTTCTGGTGAGCTGCCTCAATCAGATTGGACAGCTGATTCTCCAAGTCCCGTTCTCGGCAAAGAGCATTACTAACAAGGTTCGGATTGACCGACGAGTCGTACAGATTGTCATAAACGCTCGGAATGGATACGTCTTCCTTTGAATCCTGAAAGCAGGGAATGCTGTCCACGACGGATGATCCGGTAACCGAATCCAGTGACTGCAGAGGAAGAATAAACGCATCGACTGAAGACTTTGTCAAAGAATCTATAACAGGAATAACGCTCTCAAACAGCGACTGGCCTGCCATTGCCACACTGGAGTCATTCTGCGCAATAACTTTTGATTCAACAAAGTCATCTCGAAACTCAGCGGCCGCCCCTTTCAGACCCAAAATATGCGACATGTCTGAGGAAACATCGCCGGCAGAGTGCGGGGAAGAATCGTACGGTCGCTTTAATCCACTGACCTCTGCAACGCAAACGCACAAGTAGTAATTATTATCAATGACCTACAACTGCAAACCATACTCAAGCAGAAATCTGGAGTTAATGACAGTGCAATTAATATGGCACATCTGCATATTAATCTGAAGTTAATTATAGCAAATAAAACGATACATTTTTTATTACAGGTTGAACACTAAAATCCTTCTAAGGCCACAGTTTTCACTACATTACAACTTTGCAAGCAATACCAGATTCAACTCTGTCCCAAATGTGATCAGATTACCATAATTATGTAAAAGAGGTCACACGTTAATCTGCTATGGAAACTGACTACCTATTTCTTCTAAACTTCAAATTTCTTAAATAATTCGTCATACAGAGCTGTGTAAGTGATGCTTTCAAAAGATGATACAATAAAAATGCTCTCATTAAGAACACCTACCTTGGGCAAGATTTTTTGCACCTGCTGACTCTGTCTCCATTGGAATGGAAGCCTCACTCAAGGGCAACACTGAATTTCTATTAATGTCTAAAAAAATGAAAACAGTGAGCGTTAAGCCAAGAAAGAATAAGATAGGGTAAGGTAACAGAAGGTATGGTACGGTAATGCAAGAAAAGAAAAAAGGTGAATTTAAGTAACATGTAGAATCAATGTACAGTAAGGTATCGAAATACCACAAAAAGGTCAAGCTAGCATAAATAAAGCTGAGACAAGTTATTCACGCATGCATCAAAGCAATTATAATGTAAGCCAAAGAGATAAATAAATCACAAGTATGGGATACTGGGCATGCGCACTTTGCGCAGTGCACGACAATAAGAGAAGAAACAATGAGTAATCCTTGTTCCTAGGCAACGAGTGCCAAATGCTATTTAAATTGTCAAGTCTGTTCAAAGGTTCCAGCATAAATCTGCTTACCTCACACAACTCTCCTCAAAAACAATAGATCACAAGTCGAAGGTGCAACTTCTCATTGGGTCACTGTACTACAAGGCTAATGCACACAAATCACGCATTCAACACACAACCACAACGTCTGTTATTCACATGCGTCAAGATGCAGACTTACTTGGTAGATATGTAAAAGAGACGGGGTCACTTGATCTGCCACTCGAGTGTACCACGATCTGAATCTGTACCGGATGCTTTATGTCGATGGATCGATAACTTGGTACAGTGCAAACCAGATGAGTCTATAAAGGACCACAACAACAAACAGTCCATCAGATGCCATGTGATCATATAAGTAGACTTTCTCGCCTCTGCACCTCTAGTTCAAACACAGCACTATATAAGAGGTAAATGAAGACTGTGAATGAATTACTGGGATACAAATTAACATAATTTTCAACTCTTAATTTGATGCTCTTGGCCTCTTTTCCAGCTAAAGTATATGGGTCCCATATTCATTGCTCTCAGGCATACAGAGACCAGGCAACAGGGTTTTATTTTTGCCTGCAATGGGCTATTAGAAACCACCTAGTATGTTTCAAATAAGGGCCTGATACAAGCACTTATATGTAGTAGGTTCAATAACGGACAGTTGCGTTCAGTGCCGCCACCCCGTCAAAATAGCCCGGTCAAAATAGTCCCATCATAATCGCCCACCGACAAAACAGCCCCGCCATAATTGATCACCGACACAATAGCCCCTCAAAATCGCTCAGCGATACAATACCCCGTCAAAAAAGCCCATGAAAATAGTACCGACAAAGTCGCGGCAGAACACACAATTTTTGTAAAGATGTAATGTCAAAGAAATCGGTGCAAGAGCGATTAATTGGAAATCGATTCAGAGGTTCCAATGCCAACATTGATAGCTAATCATGATAAGAGCTAAAGACAATAAGCAAATTTACTTCTTATTTTGGAAGGTCCTTGCTAAAGAAGAGAGGTTAGCAAATAACGGCTCTATTCTCATTCTGGAACTGAGTGGTCGGTGGCATCTACGAGGGGACTACTTTCACGGAACTGTTTACACGGGCTGTTTTGACGGGGCTATTTCGATGGGGCTATTTTGTCGGGGACCGTTTTTTCGGAGCTCTTTTGTCGATGATCGATTATGACGGGGCTGTTTTGTCGGTGGGCGATTATGACAGGGCCATTTTGTCTTTGTGTGATCATGACGGGGCTGTTTTGACGAGGCTGTTTTGTCGGTGGGCGATTATGACAGGGCCATTTTGTCTTTGTGTGATCATGACGGGGCTGTTTTGACGGGGCTGTTTTGACCGAACTATTTTGATGGTTACCATTCAATGCCATGTACCCCTGATTTCATAAACTACATGCAGTGGTCCAATTGCTCATCCTGAAGTGATCGATTGCTGAAGTTTTGCAAATTAAAACCAAAGTTCATCATAAAAGTCTGTGATGGATACTCCTTATTTTTTTATTTGCATAGCATATATAACATGCATGAAACAAGAAGCACATTATTGACAATTCTGCAAAAACAGATGTCAGTGAGGGTCCCCATCTTTCATGATGCAGATCTCATAGTTTAGGTGGTGCATCTCAAATTATTCAAGGTGCCAGACATCAGCTGAATTTCAACTTTCGCGCCACGAGAAGCTTTCAATATTGCGTCAGCAGATAGAACAACCACTGACAAAATGACAAGTTCCTGCGCTAGACAAGCCAATGCAACTGACCGCTTGGAAGAAGTCCTGGTCAATTTCCGCTTCCTTGGTCCAGATCGCTTGGTCATTCTTGACCTCTTCAAAGTAGACAACTGTTCCCTTCATGAAGTTCTTCCCAATTATGAACATCTCCTCTCCACCTTTCGCTGAACATTGGTTGATTGACTTCTTCGAGATTTCTGGCGCTCCAGTCGGCTGAGCTGCATTCAACATCACGCAAATTAATCAAGTCAGTCAAGATGTGGTAGTTTTGCATCTATCATTCATGTGAGCAGAAGTTTTGAGAGACATATAAAAAGTGACATATTGTGCTTTGGTACAAACATACACAGTGACACACGTTACAGTTACATAACCCTTTCAACACAGTCCTAACACGAATTATACAAGGGCTACAGATATTTCAGAAGAGAGTAAGAAAGGAAGTATATTTATAGTATATTTGTTTATTGTGCAAACTAGGTTTGCAAACCGCAACCCTGTACATTGAGACAAAAAACAACTAAACTGACAGATAGTAAATTGGAGCAATCAGTCATTGGGTAAATTTCACATAATTTAGCATCATCTGGATAGGCACAGAAACGGTCTTTGAGAGGTACTCACACAGTTCTAGTAAATGCTCTGATACACACAAGCACAACCTAGTCAATCATTCTATCAGTTCACATAACATGTACAAACAGCTTGCCAACATCTAGTAAACACAAATACAAAACAAATGAAGCAACTACTAACTGCAGATGATTGGCGACGAGGCCATCTGGAGCGTGTGGAATGTACCGTCTGCTTTCGGAATGTTCACTCTAAATATCAGTCGAGCACAGGTGCTCTTCTTTTTCGACTTTGCAAGTCCAATGCGCTGCTCAACATCTGCATTGCGCAGCTTCAAGATTCCAACACAGTCCACTCTAAAAACAATCAACAAAACCACAAAATGACATATTTAAAAAACTGTTACCACACAAAAAACTTTCAAAAAGTGACTCAGAAATTCAAATTACAACCTACTACATCGGAAAACAAAATCCCAAAACCAAGCACAAAATCAAAAAGTACATTACTCAAAAAAGAGTAAGAATACAAAGAGTTCAAAATGAATTCTAATCCAATTCAATCAAATCAAATCTGGATTATTCTATGGCAATATAACCATCACACACACACACACACACACACACACACACGCACACGAGGAATAGGATTGATGATTGCTTCAAAAAAGCGCTTGTCAGTAATTGTGCTTTAAATGGTTCTCTGACTCCAGACAAGATTCTGGGTCGTAGACTTTAGAAAATGGGTGACAGTGAAGAAGTAAGCTGTCAACAATAAGTTCTCAACCCAAAAGTTAAGTTTTTAATTCAAACTTCAACTGCTTGAGTGAACTTGTAGAGCAGTGTCCATAAACCAAGTCAGTCAACGAGGCAGAAAACTGAATAAACATACTCATTACTCAGGTGCAATACGAATCAGAAAACTCAGCCAGACTAAGTTGGGCAACTTGAACAGGAAAAATAGACATTAAAATGATCACTGCAATTCACAGCTTTTCTAGTAAATCAATTCAGTAACTATCAAAATTTCTTATTGCCCATGTTTCTGCTAGTCTCCAATGCAGAAAAACCATAAAAGCATTTCCAATTTTTAAAAACATGACAATTGTTATGAAAGACGTTCAGACATTGGCTTGACCAAAGAAGTAAGTATATTCTTTAGGCCCAAAAAAATAATGCTGTGTTTCCGGTAACAGAGCTCTAAAAAATTGGGTAGGTAGGTCGAAAAATATTTTTATTTTGGTAAAATATTTTTATACGACTATCCGAAAAATTATACCCAACTACTCTTTTTTGCATAAAGGTACATGCTGCAACAAAGTACGTGTTCTAAGCAAGTATAAACTGCCTATTTCCCGACTGTCTGTACCAAAAATTGCTCTAGAAAACAATTCTATTAATTTCATTTTGTTGACATCTTTTTTGGTAAGATAAAGTGGGAAGGGAAGGGAAGATGAGTGCGAACAGAACATCACTGCTAGGGATCCTTCCAGACTGGCCGAGCCAGTGACTAGTAACACCTAGAGGTTGCTAGATTTATTTTCCCTAGTCACCGTTAGAGGTGGCTCAAGTGAGAATGATAAGGCTAGAGGTTTTTCAAGGCTGGCAACCAAGAAGTAGTTAGGCAGGTGTGAAACTCTAAGGCAATGTCACAGTAAATTAAAAAATCACACAAAATTTTCCGAGTCTCGGCAATAAAAGTGAGTCAGTCGGGTTACCGGAAACAACTTTTTTGCCTAAGATCCAACTCTATACGGAAGGCAATGTCACCGTATTATGTCAATAAAAAAAAGTTAAAAATTTAAAAAAATTTAATAAATTTTTTTAAATAACATTTTTTTTAAATAAAATTATTTTACAAAATTATTTGAGTCGCGGCAATGAAAGAGGGTCGGTCGGGTTACCGGAAACACAACATTATTTTTTTTTGGCCTTAAGACAAATATTGGCTTTTTATTTAGGCCAAAAAAAATAATGTTGTGTTTCCGGTAACCCGACCGACCCTCTTTTATTGCCGCAACTCAAATAATTTTGTGAATTTTTTTTATTGGAAAATTTTTTTATTAACATTTTTTTTTTTAATTTAAAAAAAAATCCCACTTTTTTGGACATAATACAGTGACATTGCCTTCAGTATAGAGTTGGATCTTAGGCAAAAAAGTTGTGTTTCCGGTAACCCAACAGACTCACTTTTATTGCCGCGACTCCGAAAATTTTGTGTAAATTTTTTATTTACAGTGACATTGCCTTAAAGTTTCATGCCTGCCTAGCTACTTCCTGGTTGCCAGTCTTGAAAAACCTCTAGCCTTATCATTCTCACTTGAGTCACCTCTAACGGTGACTAGGGAAAATAAATCTATCAACCTCTAGGTGTAACTAGTCACTGGCTTGGTCAGTCTGGAACGACCCCTAGCAGTGATGTTTTGTTCGCACTCATCTTCCCATTCCCTTCCCACTTTATCTTACCAGAAAAGATGTCAACAAAATGAAATTAATAGAATTGTTTTCTAGAGCAATTTTAGGTACAGACAGTCGGGAAACAGGCAGTTTATACTTGCTTAGAACACGTACTTTGTTGCAGCGTGTACCTATATGCAAAAAAAGAGTAGTTGGGTACAATTTTTCGGATAGTCACTGTATAAAAATATTTTACCAAAATAAAAATATTTTTCGACCTACCCACCCAATTTTTTTTAGCGCTGTTACCGGAAACACAACATTATTTTTTTTGGCCTTACCATTGGAGTGTATCATCATGCAAATGGTAATAGATCTGTGTTTTAGATGACCAAAGAAGGTAATATTGCATTAAACCAGTTGCCTTGCATTTGTTCCTTGCAAACCTCTCATGCCAAGAAATATTGCATTCGATCACCAGATATCTCTGAATGTTTTTAATTAGAACAGTGGTCAAAGTTGGCTTCAAAGACCTGCATACATGGACCAATAACGTTCCACAATTCCTCCAGCAGATGACAAGATGAGGAAAACTTTCATCATTAGGATGTTATATGCAATGTTGGATTTAGGATAGCATCTGTGCCTTTAGAACATTTGACTGCTTTGATAAACTCAATGTGTTATGCACGTTTATCACTACGTCTATCACACAAAATAGATTTACAGCCATTGATGGAAGCTTTAACAATTGTGCATGTATCTAACTGTTTAAAGACTACACACTGGTCAAGCTATTGAAGTGTTTTCACCATCATTTTAATGAACTACACTGCACAGTTTTGCTCCTCAATATTTCAACATTTGCTCATAGGAACTGATGAACACTGGGTACACACATATAATAGGACACGCTGAGGCTTATTAATATTTAGCAATCATGTGTTGGAGGTTTTTAATGGTAAGCATTAGAACATGTGTACTGGTGAGTAGGCAGATTAGGAACATCAGAGGTTAAACAGTAATGGAAGTACTTTTTACAACTGGCAATTAATTGATATGGAAAAGTATTCCCTAATATAAGTGGTTTCCTGTGAGGATGGGCGTGCTCTGCAGCAGGGTGTGTGCCTCTGGATAGAATTGGTGATATGGCAAAAACTGGAAGCAAATTGTTTATGCAGCAACAGTAATAACACTCACTACTAAGGCATAGAAATTTTATTTTCCACATTCACAGTCCATAATTATGGAAAAGTTAATCATGAAAATTCTGTAATAAGGATAGCAGCCACTTAACTGGCATGTTTATTTTAGTCTGTCTTCTTCCAATAATTTTAAATTCCAGTAGCAGCAGACTTTCAATGTTTCAAAATTGTTGTCCTATTCTAATGGATATTTCAAGGAAATGATTCAGCATCAAAACTGCATAAAAATGAATAATCAACACTGTACATTGAATATAATAAGATCCTCAGATTTAAAAGTTTCTGTCGCAGTGATCTCAATTGATATATAATCATCATTTACACTAAATTTATAATGCAAAAAAGCTGACATCTGCAATGATTGGCTACTTTGCTATCAAAAAGAACTGTAAGTCTGAGTAAAAGTTGTAGAAAAATCTATTATGGTCCATATTGCATGTGTCCCAGGTTTCCTAAAATAAAAATAAGTTTTAAGCTTTCAAAAAATGTGGAATTGTGGATCTTAATAAAGTAGTTACTGGTATGTATGCTCATATGCGCATTCACATAAAATGCATTCAGGAAATATTTAGCTCAGTCACTCAGTTGCAACAAATGGAGCACAATTGTTGCTGGACAGTAAAGTTTTCTTGATTGCTCAAGATAAACTGTTTCCATGCTTTTATTAGTTTTTTTTAGTTTCTGTGCTTCTGTGGGTGAGCTCCAGTAGAACCAGTGAAGCAGGTCCAGCTGTAAACATGGTGTGTTTGATATGAGCAAATAAGCTTAAAAACCGATGTTCGTGTTCAAACATCGAGAAAAGACTCCGTTAATTCAGTAGTACAAAAGAAGGGCTTAGTCTGAAGCAAAACGTTTTCCAAATTCATCCAATGATTTAGAGACAGTAAGCTAAAGTTAAGTCAGTATTTGAAAAGAGCATCCAAATACTATTTCTACAAAATGATAACTCCGAGGAATATTTACTTATTTGAAATATTTTGGTTGGCCAGACTATAATGTTTTATAAACTGCAAGTCTGAGTCACACACTAATTTATTAAATCAAACCCAATTTAGAGCATTACTAGACAGCTGCGTCACCTCTCAAAGTAACTGGACATACGGTACTTGGGCAAAATGTATGGTGGTAAATAGTCAAGTAAACCATTCTAGCACAGCATCCAGGAATTAGTCTCACTGAGCCAGTAAAGTATAGCATATTGTGCAATACCTCTTGTTCATCACCACTCACATAATCATTTTGATTCCTTTATTGCACTTACGAAGTATTGTATTTTTTGGACAATAAGTAGGAATTTTTTTTGTAAAATCATCATACTTTCGTCACATGGTCAGCTAGAGTAGTGGCTTCCGTGTTTAGTCAGGTCAGAAAACCAGTAACTGTATGTGAAAAATCACTTAAAAGAGTAATTCTTAGACAAACTGTTACATTGTCAAATTCTGTTAAAATATAACTTTTTAACTGAAGATTTACAACTCGGAGTTTACTACCCTATGTTAAGATACAGGAACACAAACTTATAGTTCTAAGATTCTGGCTCAAAGGAAACAAAGACATTAAATGCAGAGAGAGAGATACAGCATTACAGCTGTGTATATAGTTAAACCAGTTTAAAAGTCATCCATATTAATCAATGTTGACGGTTCTGCCTAGGTGCAGCAGCCTTATACCCAGCCAACTTTGGACTCGCTCCTGCAGGCTGAAGAGAGGGTTACTGAAGTTCAAACGAATTTGGGTTAACTGAACCAGAAACCGGGATCCTGCTGGTCATTTGCTTGCATATGTCTCACCTATTGTGTGCAACACTGTGCATGCCACAGTAGTTGAGTCCGCTTCTATGATGCCTGTCTAGTCAGCTGCATGAAATATTCTGGCTTTCGATGATTTTAATAATACATTCAATGATCACCGCACGGCAACTGCCACATGGATGGTAACAGCTAAAAACAGTATTTTTTTCTGTAAGTCTTCAGAACTGGACTGCTGTGTCAGTCAGCCTAGCATTGCCAGCAGCTCAAAAACTCTAGCATTTTCTATGCTGGTTTACTACTATGGGAGACAATTTGTCTGGTATCACAATCACTCCATCTGTTATAAATACGCTGCCTTACGACGTTTTAAAGTAATTGGACATTGTCATATGGCAGATGGCTATAACACAAGTGAACGTTGGACTGTTCAAGCCTGAGCTATACTAAAACTTACAATTTATGTCTAATGGTACTCTAAATAGCACAATATATATACACGTATATATATATATATGTGTGTGTGTGTGTGTGTGTATGTGCGTCATACATGACCATTTATTTAGCTCCTTATAGGACTCCATATGAAGGCTTCCAATATTTAGAGACTAATGCTTAATATAGGCAATTCAAATTGGTCATCCCAAACAGGGAAAATACATTTCCGGATCTTTAATACTTTAGCACTGCAGATTACAAATAGTGGAAAAAATAATTTCGCACAAACAACACTCACTTGAGCATGTCATTACCCTCGAAGATCATCTAAAAAGCCACGACTTATGGTCCAGATAAAATGGTACATGCGCATAGCAAGTGAATTTGAATCATGGAGCATGACAAGCATGTTTTGAACAGCTTATTCAGGGACAGTATATTAAGTCTGCTGATCAGGTACGGACCAGAAAAGGTTAGACTACAGCATATAACTGAATAGACCAAAACACTCTTTGCCATCAGACAGAGGTGCTAAATAAATATTTCAATAATTATTAAGCCGAACAACTTAAGCAACTCAACTTCTGTCCCCTTGAGTTGTCCTACTGCAAGAGCCCCAGATTTGGTTGGCTCAGCTGTGACTTTGAACTGACATCATCTGCAATATTAGTGGTAAGGTAAACTTACAAGTACTCATAAGAAGCAACATGTCACGGTTTATAACCACGCCAATGTAACAACTTGAAATTCTTTTCTCCTAAGTTTGGTGATTTGACAATGATTGGAATTTACTTCACATTAGAGGGACTCATACATACAGCCGAGTTGGAAATATGAACACACTAACAGTCTGTCACCATGCCCATCATAGGCACTGGAAGAGATATGTTGTTTACCCTAGATCAGGTTCTGGAATGAGCAAGATCTTCTGGCCACAGTACTGAGCAGAAGCCTTTAGGCTTTGTGCATGGCAGTACATTTCAGGAATAGGTCCACTTTCAATATATAACTGCACACGTCCCCACCTTGTAACAGCTGAAACATAGATGATTCATGCTTTTTTGACCCATCTTCACACTGCCATCCTACCTAACATCGCCATGAGCTTAGCTGCTGTCTCAGCAAAGGTCACATAGCAACAGCAAATTGTCAGGATCTTTAATATACTTTAGCACTTTAGTATCCATCAGCTTAAAAGTTCAATCCAGTGGCATGTATGATAACATCGTAACTTGTAGTTGCCAACTAAATCTGCCTAGTTGGCGTCTAGCGGATAAATCGATAAATCGGCATGCATGAGGATGTCTTAGCCCGCTAATTGGAGACTAGCACTAATTGGCCTCTCAGGGTGGAGCAAGTTGGCTATACGCTACTTAGCAGCGATAAACAACATGGTGACAGCAGTAATTCGTCCACTTTGATGAAGTTTAAGACAGCAGAGAGCTGTGGAGGCATCATAATTCACTCAGCTGGTTGTCGAAGTCTTGAACTTTTCTATGCATATCATCTTCACTGTCACAAAATGCAATTAATATGTGACAAGACACAAAAAGATCGCATTTAAAGACCTCATTTAAAGACCTCATTTAAAGACCTCATTCATCTGCCGATCTTGGCCACTTCTCTTTGCCTGCTTTGCTCCTTTGACTGGCATGATTTCGTCCTACGAGCCGAGCTAGGACCGCCATGGCTAAAACGCGAGCCTTTGCTCTCATTGGCCCTGCACTGTGGAACCAACTTCCTCCTTCAGCGTGTTCCTCCTTATTAACAGGTGGGCCAAGTGCCTCTTTTTGTTGGCAAGACCACTTTTCTCTCCGTTGGTCAAACGCACTGGGAGCGCCTCTGATTGGTGTGCATCGTGAGAGGCGCTATATAAATTTACAGATACACTGCAAATTTAATAGATTCAATTTAATCAGCTGCCTGAGAAATCCCTGCTGATGGCAATTGCAACCTATATTCAATTTTTGTTTACGTCTGTAGCAGTAGTCAGAGTTGCATGCAAGACTCAAAACTTCAAGACAATATCATGACAGTTTAGATCAAAGACCAAGACCACAACAGTGGGACGCCAAGACCCTTAAAGACAGTCCTAACAGTCTTTTCAAAAGTAATGGAGATGTAACATTGCCCTCAAATTCGAAAACAATTTTTATTCAACTGTTTAAGACTACTAGGAACAAATTAGCCAATTTCCTTCAGAATAGCATATATAAAGAAATTAGATATTTCAGGTAGGTCTGGAAATCTTCTAAACGATTTTACAATTGAAGCTTTTATGATATTTGTACTTAGAGAAAATCGAAATAAATTACCAGATGCTCTTTTCAATATCTGCCACTGTCAAAATCTCAATTATTTACAGAAGAGCAAAGGTCAACCGCATATGTAACAGGTATCACATGTTAACTGACTGCTCAACTTCACATGTGTATTTAACACATATGAAGTACAAGTTACAAGATCGGCACAGGACAATTTTATAATGCAAGAGCTAGAGACAGTTTGTGTGAGGCTGCTGAAGACTGCTTCATAGAAAGAAGACTTGTGTCTCACAGCAACATTCAAAAAGTCACTACATGACCATGAGACAAAGACCGCGAAATACAAACAGCGAGACATTAAAAACCTGTGGAGAAATCTTGACACTGACACTATACAACTCTGGTAGCAGTAGTAGTAGCAGTCTCTGTTTAATGACACTGTGCCAACAAGGATCATTTGCATCACCTTCTCCTACATTCAGGCTAGTGACTGGCACCAAGTCACCGATATGCAGTGGCAAAGTTTTTGTTTCTGAACATGGTCAAATGACTATTAATATCACCATTTGTGCATGCGTGATAACCATAATCATCTAAATATTGGGAAAAAATAGGGTTATGATCAATTTCGTTTATGACTTGCTAGTTGGTCGGTTTAGTGCATCTCATGCATAATAAATGCCATAAACTCTTAGTTGACGACAAGTTAATTGCGAATTATTGCTAGTTGGCGACTAGGCTGTGACGTTGTCGTGCATACAGCCACAAGCACTTTCGCACGTTGGAATTATGTCTGGAAAAGTAGATAACAATGTGGCCACTGGCCAGACACCTAAATTATCTTACATCAAATCAATAAACCGATAAATAGACAGTAGTGTGGTCTTTCAAATAAATTAGACACTTCTGCAATAGCACAAATGACTTCACACTAGACAGCCTATGTCTTCAAGCTATTTAACCAATGCTAAACCCACTTTAGCACATAGTCGCGCTAACTTCGTATTCCACTAAAAAGGTGCAAATGGGTGTGTAATGCAATACTAAATAACAAAAAACTATCATCAGATATCATCGTATTTTATAATCAATGTCATCATAAAAAGGTCGTCATCATTATACCATCTCCAGGGACAAGAAACAAAGAAAGACTTACACAGCTACCATTTCTTGTTTTGGATCAAACGTGATCTCAATGATCGTTGTTCCTTCAATGTCACGTTCCACACAAGCAGTGGAGTTCTTGTTCGATACCTTGCATGCCTGGTAGAAGCCATGCGGCTTCATTCGGCCCACGTCTGTCCCAACAAACACCTGAAGAGCCACAGGCTGATCATAGCCACACAGCTGAAACACACCAAAGCAGCGAAACACTCAGAGTTGATCAAACAAATAACCTGCCCTAAATGCTGCAATCATCACCTACAAGACTGCCCCCCCCCCCGCGAAACTCTACCCAAACTGGAATCACACCCGTACCTTAATGGTCGGATGGCCCTGGCCACTCTGGTCCTTGACAGTGCCACGACTGCCTTCGGTCAGGTAGCGTGCCCGGTGCTGTTCCTCTGGCTGCTTCAAGATCTTCAGCTCATAGGATCCGATCTTCGATGGAAAGGAAACGTTGAGTGGAGGCTCCTTGACCTTGCGGAAAACCTTTCCAATCGTGCTGTGCTTTGACACTGACCGACCTCTGCCGCCCCCTGGAACTGCCACACCACTGGAACGACAAAACAAGCAACCCTCGTTACAGTAGTCAAAACAGACGTCATCTGATTAAACATCATTTTAACAGTCAAAACATTGATTCGTAATCTCAATTCGTATACACTATGCACAACATTGCACATACAAGCTGATCGTTGATCTGAATTCTAAAGCTCCAGATATTTAGCCGTTCGATGTATTTATTCAGCAGCTTTGAGAAGTTCTTGAGAGGCAGGAAAAAATATCTTCAGATGCGCGTAACACTTACATTGATAGACCTTTATAGGACTCACATAAAATACACACGAAAAGTGACTATGTGGAGGCGAGTTTATTACTTAGTATACATCCCTGTGCATTCAGGGAAACTACTGCCAAGAGTATACAAAATCAAACAATAAAACCATGAATTTGCATAACATCACCACAACCTCATGAATATTCAAAGAGCCCACGTTAGACATACAAATATGCTACCTGCATATAAAGTAGGGTGGTTCTATAAAATGAAAGTGGTTTAAATTTTTTCTCCAACCCACCATTTGGTGACGCCAGGTGTTAGTATATCACAGTTAAAAAATTATAAGAAAATATTAATATTTAGGACTGGCGCGGAGGTGACGAAATTTTCATAATTTCCTAATGGTTTTCATCAAACTTATCAAGACATCGGCGCACGGCAATGTTAGTAATAAATGCATACTAGTCAACCACAAATTCTGAGGTATGCAATTTAAATAATTTTCTAAATAATATTACTACAGTCATGTCGGAATGAGTACTTTTTGGTAGTTTTAAGACATTGACTGCAAAACTTAGTAGACAACAATATCATGAAAATGTAGCCGAGAATATCAACATTTTCCGATGAATTTGTCAGTCATTCGATTTTTACCAACTAGATGGTTGCCGTCTTGGTTGGCACATAGCATTGCCTCTTGTGTTTTCCTACGACCTGTAGCCAGAACCCTGCCTTTGTTCTGCACTTTGTGCTGTCGAACAGTTAAATTTCTGAACTGAAGTGTCTACTCAACTTCAGCGATACAGTTAACCACTTTAACGGATTTGAGAATCACATGGCACTTTTACTACATTAATTTCGAGCTCCAATAATTATGGACCTGGATCATACTGTAAAAAGTCATAAGACAGTTCCAAAGAGTTGAAGAATGTCATGAGTGATTTAACGACGGAAATATATTGTGGAGTCCTGTTTTGCTGCAGCTTCAGGGAATGGTGGGATTCGTTCTAATGATCTCGCAGGACCTGAATTTTCGTTTAGGGCCATTACCATGAGTCTTTTCTCATCCACTTAAAAAAATGATCGTCAAAAAACGCAAGCCCATACAGCAACTCAGGCAAGTCCTAGAAGTGAAAACTAAACGTGTTTGTGGCAACCTCCCAGTCCTTGTCGGTGGGCAGCATGGATAGCAAACTCGTGTCATTTTTTGGGAGAAACTGTTGACGCTGCGCTCTGGAAACAGTAGGCCTACTTGGTATTATAATAATATGCGAATCACAAAGAGTGGCACTTCCTTCAGATACTTCCAGACTTGTTCGCCATACGAAAGACACGAGACTTCCATGATTTCGTTGATACTGGCAGCAGACCGTGTCAAGGTTCATATTGTGAGAGGAACATCCACATTTTAAATGTGTAAATGGCTCTGACCATTATAAAGCCCGACGCACAGCTGCTGTATAGCGGAAACATATTCGATGTGGTGGAATGTGACCGAAAAAAATGGCAGAGGGCTCAAGAAGTTCATCAGTAATCATCACCGCAAACTTATTAACCTCGTATTTTCATGGGACCTGGTCGTCATCTGCTCATCCTCTGTGGGTGTGGAAAAGGTGGCCTGATATATAATGGACCGGAAATCTTTAAAGCGATTGCTTGATTGCTCCATATTTATTCTCACTTTTCACTTGCATAGGCCTCTGCGCACTGCACTCTGCTGTTAGTGGTGACTCAATGGTTACTTTCACTTTTATTTTGACAATGCAGAGCCATCCCTTCTCTGTGGTTGGTCCAACAACCTGGAGCTTGATTATTCGACACCATTCAAACTGTTTTCAGTGTTTAAAAGGTCGAAGACTGTTTTTCGCTTGATCTTGGCCGGGAGCGCGTCTGAGTAGGGATCCTGAAGGGGCGATATATAAATTCTGATTGATTGAATGATTGATTGACTGATTGATTTACTGACCAAGACAAATTTTATACCAAAAAGTAAGTAGCAATTAAATAAAAAATAGTTCATTATTCATTTGTAAGAAATTATCGGAATATGCGTAATCATCTAAACTTCAACTGGTTCGCGCCAGTCGTAAATACCTTTGGAATCAGAAAATATTTTGGATACAGAGTCTCTATAAGTCGTATCACCAAATGGTGGGTTGGAGAATAAGGAAGAAACAGCTTCAAAAGTTGCCATTGTCGATGGAACCACCCTAATATAAAGGTATATCAAACACAATCACATACAGATACAGCCCTGAGCTATTGTTTCTTAAAATACAAATATCAGCTGCTTCTAAATACAATATCTCATAAGAGCAGACACTCAAGTAGCTTGTATAACTCTAAGAAATTTATTGTTTGACAGCAAAGCAGAGACTTGGCTTCAAATCAGAAAATTTGCCTGGCCCCCCACGAAAGTTATATAGGTTGGCTGATTTATTAATAACCAGGTGCAATATGTAAATTAGCATATTAACCACAACAATATTACCAGAAACCAATTTAATGCTTACAGCTATGTTCTATTACATACTTTGCCATGTCTTTATTTTAAAAGCTGCATGCAAAAAACCCATAAATTTTACTTCAATTAGCTCAGTATAAAACAAAAACTGTGCTAGTGTCCTAGGTGTAGCCGTAGGATGACAGCTGAAGCACAAGCATGCTATCAGTAATCCAACAAACTGGAAAATAATTTCTCACAAGTTACATGGTTTGACAAAACCACATCTTGAAAAATGGTTACTGTAGTCTGCAAGTTGTGTTTGCTGCCTTCTTAAGTAGATATCACTTTTATTTTTATGATATTATCATTATTATTATTACTATATATTATTAAAGATCTAAAACTAAAAGAAAGGCAATTCTCAGGTGTGTGAATTTGAAACAACTGGCATGTGCATTTCTGCAATATTTCAAAGTATTAAAATACTTTGAGCACCATTGTCTCAAAAGACTAAGCTCTAGACAAGATAGACAGGCTGATTAGAGTGGAATATGATCACTTGAGATCACTCTTGACAGATGGACAAGATTGCCAAAGAAAATCCAAAAGCCATTCATCAGCCATTCAGAGGACCACTTACAGGTAATTAGTTATCACTGCATCAACCACAAGAAATATTAACACATGTATGCGGCCAAATTCCTATCAATGGACGCCAAATTTCACTAAAATATCTAGACATGTGAGTGAGAGATAACAGAACAAGCATGGATCTGACATCTATTCTATATGAGAACAAGCACTTTCAAAGACATGTGTACTTTAACATTTATAAGGGCATTCTGTATATATGATCGCATATCTTCTTCTTTCTTCTCTTACATCAGTTTCCTGATAAGGCCCTTCTGAAGTTTCTCCACAGTGTTCTGACCCAGACAGTTTCACCCACCATGGTCAAGTTCGCGTTTTTGCATTTCAAATCTTCCTTGATATTGTCCATCCATTTGTCATCACCTTACTTTTAGCCTTTTATGACACTTTGAATTCAAGCCTTGAACATAGACGTGAAAGGCAAATACAAGACAAACAAATGATTGCATTTAACACACACAAAATACAATATTATGCAGGTTTGTCAGATTATTACAGAATGCCAATAATGCCCCGCTAAATTCTGCAATCAGTAAGCCTGATTTCCACATGTATATCTAACTATGAGGATTACGGTAAAAAAGTGTCTGCTTTGTCTAGATGTAACTGTTAAGAGGGTTGTTCACCAAAATAAATGCTGTGCCAGTTTGTTCGTGTTGGATAGATGGTATTCTTTGCTCACTAAATGTTGCATGTATCTTGAGTGTAAACCAGCTGATGTGAATACTACACTTTCCCCAGACCTTCTCAAATGCATTGGCCACTACCACTTTGTGTGCCTAAGCAGCTCATCATCATAATCACAGAAATTAGGACATATGCAGATCAATTGGACACCTGCCAACAAGCACCATCCTCATTACTCATTAGTCCTTGACAGATGGATTTGTCATCTACTGTAATGCTAGAGCAATTGGAGGCTATAGCAACTGCAGATCGGCCAACCAGGCTGAGGCACTGGGAAAATTCTGGGTTCAACCCTGTACTCCTACAGCAGTACAATTGTACACAGCTCACCATAAAAGTCTTGCTTGGCCATAATAAAAAAACTTTTGTTGATGACTATCTGGTTTCTGGTCAGAACCTTCATTAACTTCTCATTCTAGCAAAGTGCAACTATGATTTGTTTGGGTTGAGCTCTGCTGCTTCTTTAGTAAAATGCAGTTGAAAGTAAGTCTGAAATAGATGACCAATTAACGCTACATTTTACCATCATTATCATACAGTCATAGTATTAAAAATTATGATGCATACAATCACACAGGAAAGTGGATTTAAGGTTTGGTTCAGATAAACTGTGCATCAGATTCACATTTATGTGTCTAGGAGCAGTTAGATAATTTTCAAGTCAGAATGCTAGAAAGCCCCAGAGAATTTGTTTGAGTTCTAAGGCACTTCTGGGAAGAAAGATGTTGAGCATTCAGAAACATTGATAGTCATATCCATTCCTTGGTCAGCAACGTGGAATGAACAAGAGTAAATTGCATTGTGGTTCAGTCAAAAGAGTCGTGTATCCCTGAACACCACTTGGCAGAGAATGGAAGTTAAAATGCTTTGTCTATCTGTCTATCGATTTGTCTATCTCAAATGCACATTTTCACATCTATGCAAGAACCTTAAATCTATGCAAGAACCTTAACTGTCATCATCACTTAACTGTCACTTAATTGTCAATTTAAACATACAAATAAACATCAGATTCATTGCAGACAGCTTGCTAGCCTGCTAGGGCACAGGTACTTCAGTGACCCTTAGCTCTTGACGCTTCTGTGCATGCTTCTGTGCATTGGTAGGCAGCAGCTGATCTGTTCCTAAGCATGCCTATGTTATTCACTGCACCAGACACCTAAATCATCGACCTACAGCTGCTCAAACAAGGTCTGTGCTATGACCAAAGTACAGGCCACAGACATTATCAATCTCTCTCTGTGTACCTGAGCAGGCACAACAAGCCAAGATGCACCAGGACCCAGAGGTACTATTTCCCAGATGAAAACCTCAATACTTCATTTGCAATACTGGCCTATTCCAGGACGAAAAGTATCAGGTTGGGTTGACTCCCCTCTGTAAATCATTCCTTTACCAACTTCATCTGACCAGGGTCGTGACACAGTGATGTCCTCTGACATCACTGTGAACCCTTTCCAATCTGTCAACCTAAATATAAAAAAACATAACATGAATAGAATAGGGTAAGATAAGAAACAAACGCAATGCCATCTGTCATAATAAGGCAGGTATACATGCAAGGGTAGCATTAATTACACCAATTTAATTCACTAATGTTAGTCACATTAAATTAAAGTAAGGGACTACTGCTATGCCACATCTGATTATTATTTACTAGCAATGCAGATCTGCAAAGGTGTTGTAACTATAGTTAATATTACAGAAGTTCCTTATTAGTTCATATTTCTGCTGCTGTCTATCTACAGCTGCACCACAAGAACTGTCTCTTCATACTGACCATTTGATTAAATTCTCATGTTTCCAAAAAACATATATGAGATGCATTGCAAGTCAAGAACAGTTTCAAGAACATCCTCTTAATTTCAATCATGATCTGTAGTCACAACCGCCCTAAAATGCATAAAAAAGGCTTTTAAGTTTCTCTAGCTACAGCCACCTGCCTGCAGCCAACAAGGACTTGACTCATTTGAACATCACACAAAGGAACTATCCTCAACATCTGTCCAAGTTTCCAACTTGCTTGCTTGCTTGTGCTGTATGGATATAAAGGGTAAGGTGACAGCAGGTTATATTTTAACTTGTCAGTTGATTTTGATCCTGAAGACCATTTTCTTCTTCCTCATGGTCTCCAGCTTCGGTATAGGATTTACGGTCCTGCACGAAATTGGTTCAAGTACTCGTGCGATTAAGTACTTATGTGGCTAAGTACTTATGTGGTTAAGTACTTATGCTAGTCCATACACTCGACAAGTTCACATGGTAATTATTCATCTAATACTTTGATCGCACATGGCACACCACAGGACTCTCACTTGATTCCTCCAAGTTGTTTACATTTTACATGATACCACAAGGATCACTGCATGAGAATAACACACTCAGATATTATATCCCTGCTGATGATATCCAAGTCTGCATTTAATTCCACAGCTTGATTTGTCAGTTGTCTGGGTAGCCGTTGCCCACTGTCTCTGAGGACATGAAGTCTTATTATTGATGGTGAAAAATAAAAGTCTCAGGACTTAAACCATCAACGGCTCAACTTTTGCTACTAAGCAATCCACACCAACTGAGGAAATACAAATGCAAGAAATATGCAAGACATATGAAAGTCATCGTTTTTGTACATTCGTGACATAACGAACGTGACATACACCGACGTAGGCATGAAGTCCGCATATCTTCAAGTAAATCCATGGCAGATGCATTGGTCCCAGGTGCCTTCATTATTGTAACTCACTTCATTCTTGTTCATACTGATATAAGTCAACCATGCTGAAACTTGAAAGTTTCAATATCTTGAAGCCTGTACATATATTATTTAACACTAATATCACATCTCTGATACTAGTCTGGAGTACCACTGATGAATATTTTCTTGAAGTATGTGGAGATTTATAAGTGTCAGACCACAATTTTAAATACAACTTACAAATAACTGTGCACACCACAATTTGAAAACAATGAACATATAGAAGTTAAATTAATGACAAAGTACTCCAAGTTTGGCAGAAGAACAAAAATCAAAATGTGCACAATATTTACAGTTCTCAACAAGCATGTGTTCCGAAATTAGAGGCAATGTTAGAACTTTCAGATATTATGTTCTAAACTTAAACATTCTACCCATTACAGAAGACGCCCATCTAGAGACACAAATAGCTAATCTTGCATATCAGCCTATATATATATATAAAACAGTCTGAAAAATGCCCCTTGACTGGAACAACAAGATCTCTGAGATCATTAAAGACATGAGGCCCATGCATCTGGACCAAGGCCTGTTTCTCCGGGTCACTGCCTATATCAGGTCACTGTGCCATGAAAATTGACCTACATAATAATACAAAGCCCAATAGCTGCTGCCACTGACCCAAGCAACAAAACATCACATCTTAGCCACATGATTAACATATATTATAATGATCAACAACAGAAATAGGAGTGTAGGACATTTCCCCCCCTGGACAAACCCCCCCCAGGACAAACTCCCCCCCTCGGACAATTCCCCACCCCTGTCGAACATATTGCGTGCAAGTGGTATTACTATAAAACGGCGGTCCTAAGTTGGATTGATGAAAAGATATCTTGCTAAATAGAAGCCGGATTGATACAAAATAATTTTTACTTAAATGGAAGCTGGATTGATGAAAATATTCTTGCATAAATGGAAGCTGGATTGATGAAAATAATCTTGCTTAAATTGGAGCTGGATTGATGAAAATATTCTTGCTTAAATTGGAGCTGGATTGATGAAAATATTCTTGCTTAAATTGGAGCTGGATGGATCAAAATAATTGTTATTTAAATAGAAGTTGGATTAAACGCATTTTTGCCTAAATGGAAGCAATGGGGAGGGGGGGGGGAATTGTCCGGGGGGGTTAATGTACTAGGCTAAATCAGGGGGGAATTGTCCGGGGGGTTATTGTCCGGGGGGTTTGTCCAGGGGGTTTTGTCCAGGGGGGGAAATGTCCGCGCCCCACAGAAATACACAGCATAATGATCTTCACTATAAGCTTTCACCCATTACACAGATTTCAAATCTTCAAGACTCAAGACTATAGACCAGCGGTTCCCAACCTTTTTTGACTTGAGGGCCACTTTTTCTAAGTTGGAGGATACGAGGGCCACTTTTTCTTAGTCGAAGGACATTAGGGGCCACAAGGCTAAAATCTAATTAACTAAAAGCATATACAATTGTTATAATTGATTAAGAATAGAATGTTTGATGTTATTTATAGACGTCAAAATATAATAATTTGCAAAAGAAAATTATTACGTGTTTTATCCTGTCCAAGATGTCATTTTTTCATATATTTTTGTTAATTCTTGGAGAGATGAGGGGCCATTTTCTTAGGTCTGGCGGGCCACTTTTGGCCCGTGGGCCACGGGTTGGGAACCGCTGCTATAGACTAAAGAAATTTGTTGTTCTATATGCCACCCTTAATGACAACATCATAGCCCCTAGACTAATCAGTCATATGTTAATGAATGGTGTGTGCTGTGATTAAAACTGATTTACTGTCTCCATTTATTACAAGCTTTATGTCCAAAAGAAACCAAAGTTCAGTCTTAGATACTGTTCACATGCTGAAAATCTCACATTTAAACTCCACACATCAGCTACCACAAAAAAGACTAAATATTATGTGTAAGACATTAACTTCCCTTGAAAACCCTCTCCGGACAAACCCTCCCCTGGACAAAACCCAGACAACCCCCTCATTTAGTGTAGGACAAACCCCCAGACAAAAACCCCTGTGCAGATAGCTCATTTCTGTAGTTAATTGATGAAACATGTTTCATCAATCCAGCTTCTATTTAAATAGAAACAATTGTTTTTATTAATCCAACTTCTATTTAAATAACAATTATTTTTCATTAATCCCGCTTCCATTTAAGCAAGAATATTTTCATCAATCCAGCTTCCTTTAAGCAAAAATGACTTTGTATCAATCCGACTTCAATTTAGCAAGAATTTTTTTCATCAATTGGACATGTGTAATGTGTATGAACAACAGATGTATTTTGAACTTAGGACCACCGTTCGGAGCATTACGACTTATACACGATTTATGTTCTATCCGGGAGGTTTATGTCCTACCCTTGAGGGGGGTTGTCCAAGCTTTTTTCTGCGGGTGGACCATTTATGGAGAAGTCTAGATGCCACCTGGCACCTCAGGATTTGTCCGGGAGGACTAATGTCCGTGCCCAAAATATCATATACTCATAATATATCAATGGTACAGATAACTCCAATTGTTGCACCAAAAATACCAGGTACTTATATATTTCAGGGTTCAGTAGGAACATGTGATAACGAGATATGCTGGAAAATCAGTTTGATATGAAACTAGTATTGAACCAACAACAACAATAACAAACTGAACTAGAACATACCATGCAAATACTTGCAACAATTCAATAACTTTAGACAGTCAATGTTCCACCAACACATTTCAAAATCATCATTCATTTTGCTGCAACACAAGCAGTGCTCACCAGACATTGAGAATCACATACAACGACTCTAAAATGGGACAACTCTGACAAACCAAACTTTTTAACATTTACATTAGAAGGTATTTTGCAAGGTTATATGCATAGCAAGTTTAGACAAGATTATATATATCTCTTCAGTGTAATCCTCCCCTGTACCACATACCAGACAACCCGGTCACTGGTATTTGTGCATGCATTTAAAAGAGAGCAACAGATAAATGACTGGTTTGCTAAATTCGAGTAAAGGCTCAGTTTCCAACTTAAAATAAATACTAATTGCATTGTAATTGTTTCTCCGCCACTGGTTGCACTCTGCCAGTGCCAGTCCCAAGCATGGATAAATGAGGAGGGCAACACTAATCATCTTTTATATGGCAGTGTCATTAATCAGCAACAAGCATTTAATTGTTTCCATGTGGGGAAACTCTGAATATTTGGTCGGAATAAAAAGTCATTTATGAACCGCAATATAAATATTAACTGAATTTCAATTAATTCAATCTAAACATAAACATTTGAGCCCTATAGGCCAATAGTAAAGGTGCTCAATCCTTAACCAGGTAATACTAAATAGTTGTTGCAATAACATTCCTGATTACAAATCTCTATATAGACATGTAATTAGGTATTTTTTTAAATCTGTAGAATAATCCTGTAATCGTGTAATGCAACCATGCAACCCTCTAGTCACATTGCCAGCATTTAGTGTAATCATGCAATCTTGCAACCTGCATTCCAATACTCCAGCAGTTCATTCTTATTGACATGTACCCAGTCTTGTTTATAATTCTCTAGAGGAGCATGCAATAACTTCATTTGCCTCGGGCTGTGTATGGGCACATTACCTGGCATAGCTGTTTAAAACCTTTTTCTCATTTTTTTATTATTTAAAAAACACATCTTTTTCATTTTTTTTGTTTGTGTCGTTTTATTCCAATTATTTATTCTTTATGTAACTTTATTTATTTATTTACTGTCTGTTATTATTTTCCTTAAATTTATTTTTCCCTGATATTTCTTACATTTTCACCGTACTCTTAAGGATTCAGCTAACTAAAGTTATTATTTAATTGTTTAACATCATGCATTACATAACAGGTAGTAGGTTCATACAAGAAATTAAATCTATAAGAGTTATTTTGATATAAATTCTTGTAGTCCTAAATAAGTGACAATTTTAAGTACAATATCTAATTTAGTATACATCTATAGTCTTTCCTTCTGGTTAGATTTTAATTGCTCAATGTTGATCAGCATGATCTTATGCGGACCGCCGGACTTACGTTTACAATTTAAATTCGAAAGGATTTCAATATCGTCATTTTTTCTCTCAATTTCTTATTAAACCAAAGTTATAAAAGAAGAAAATTGTTATAGAATGTAGATTAATGTCACTTATAATTAATCTTGGCCTACTAATAAAAGTGGCGTCATTTCCCGATTAAGATAAAGTTGAATAAACAAGCTTTTTAAGTTTAAAATGCGGATGAAGATGTAAGAAAGTCAAATGCGTTTCCGTTTTTTGTCGTTTTTTCCAGTTTTTATTTTTTCAAATAAAATTACTTTTTTCTGTTTTTAGTCCATTTTCATCGTTTTTTACATCTATGTTACCTGGTACAGCTGGTACATCAGGCAAAACCGTAAACGGACATTATCCCCCTGGACATTATCCCCAGGTTGGACATTTCCTCCCAAGTCTATGATATCATTACCTGAAAATTGTGCAAAAAATATCAGAATAATTATCTATGCATTAGACATAAATTGAATATTGTAAGAATACGTTAAAGTTTATATTTGTATATTATAAAAAAAATTATACATCCAAAATATCTATAAAAATTTGCTAAGGTGCATATTAGTGTGCTAGGCATTATGACTATACGTCTAAAAACATCATTATCATCATGATCACCATCTATAAGAAAATATTATTAATTCATTAACTAGTCGGCCAAAGTTCCCGACAGCCGTCATTCGTTGTAAATATAATTTTAGATGCTAATGACATTTGCAAGTCTCTGACTTAAGTCGCAAACAACATTAAAAAGTCTTAATTGTGGACCTAAATGACACTAACAACTCCCGTGCGTTAGAAATTAACAACTAAATGACACAGTGATCAAAACCAGGATGATTAAGCTTTATCAATTAAATGAATAAATAGACTAATTGCGCAGAGGAGGATTTTGTCCGGGGGTGTGGGGGAAATAATGTCCTACGCAAAATCTGGGGGATTTTGTTTGGATTTTGTTTGGGGGCTTTGCCCGGGTATAATGTCCTAAAACCAGGCAAAACACTATACTGACCCTGGAATAAACGTGCTTCAATGAGAAAAAAACCCATGTCTTTATTACGTATTTAGACTATAGCTGTGTTTAGCATATCCAGACCCTACAATATTTAAAATGTGCTTGGTGTTGGTAGGACCAATCATTCTCCATGTCCCATATCATCATTTTCTCATTTGGTCGGCCAATCCTAGTGCTCACACAGAGGAAAAAAGTACAATAATAATAGATAATAGACAATTGGCAAGTGAATGAGAGGATGCTTTGGCTGTAATCTCAGCCAATCTGTGCATGATATAGGTGACAGTGTCTATCTCTAAAGAGAGGGAGGAAATGGTCAAATAAGGGAGAACTGCAGGTTGTCCAACAACATTAGACAGGAGATATACTTCAATCAATTACAAGCCACCTCCCATCAGAATCCCTTCTGATCAAGTAATATTTAATAATATTAGCAAAAATCAACAATTCTTCATTGTACCTATATGATACCCACTCTTCACAATCCACTTTCTGACCTTCAGCTTTCCTCCTCTATTCATTCCTCTACATTAAGGAACTTCAATGTTAACTTTGGATATATAGATTATTAATTACTACTGTATTAGTGCAGTTCTACGTGCAAAATGGCAAGTGCTATCAAAATATCAATCAAGGCATTAAATAAATTTTCAAATCTTGCAATTGCTTCTCTATTCAACAAGTTTTTCCCACATATAAATTAATCTAAAATCATACCTGTAGGAAAGTTTTGCCTTTGCTTAAAAATTATTAAAAATTATTATTACTATTGCAATCATTATTGTAACTACTAATTATTATTTTAAATTGCCATTATTATTACCGGTATATTTAGAAGCATTTAAGCTTAACAGCCCATACAGCTTGGATTGTCATTGACTTAGTCACATGGATGCGCATCAAGGAGCACTACTGTTTTAAAATCCAAATCTAAATCAACTGATTGCCAGATGGAAGTTGGAGGTGCCAGGTGGCATCTAGACTTCTCCATAAATGGTCGAGCAACAGTGAAACTTCTTGAACCAAATCAGTACATTCTCTGAAAGAAATTGATCATATGTAGAGCTCCAAAATCCAATTGAAATATGGGTGTTGGATGGCATCACAACTTAAATATCCAGTGACATAGAGGCAGGTATTCAGATATCCACTAAACATGGCTACAGGCTGGGTCTGGATGAATTTCACTAAAATACTGATACCTCCCGACACACCAAATGCTTAAAGAGAAGCTTGAACCAATACCCTGCATGTCCGACAACAGCACAATAGCTTACACTAAAATACAACCGTAATTTGATAATAAAGCCAGGCAACCATTTACACTGGGAGAGGCAAGTTTTCGGTCTAGAGCAAAAGAGAGTTGAACTCATACTCTGCATGTTTTAAGTTCCACCCCAGCTAGACTACCGTATTTTCGCGAATATAACACGCACACGGGTATAACACGCACCCGAATATAACACGCTACTTTTTGCGATTTGAGTAACAATTGAATTATATAGCACGCACCCGACTATAAGACGCATTTTCGTGCCTCCATCCGCGCTAGTACTCAGCATGCACGCTAAAGTTAATGTTACTCTAGCATTATATAATTTATGACTGCATAGAGTCGTAACTGGTTCAATTATACATAAATTAAAATCATGTATTTGATAAACAAATCATTTTCCTAAAATTAACTTTTCAATAAAGTTAACCATATATGATTTTCTATATAAATATAAAAACTTGTAAGCGGAAATTACCGTGATCCTGGTTCTTTAGCCTACTTGCAGCTTCACAAGGTAAGGTCATCGTCGTTTAAGGATTGTAGCATTAGTGCAGTGAATAAGAATGAGTAGTCTTGATAAAAACCGGTTAAATGTATTTTGGCGAATTTCGCTCATTGTAGCATTATTTTTCTACCAATCGAAAATAATTGAAGTTATATTGATGCAAAAATTCTTTTAATCAATATCATGTCCTTAAATAACAAGCTTAAACTATCGTACTATGGGGTAATGACGGGCGTAGGCTACACTTAGCAGCTACTACCAGCGTAAGCTGCTCTTATAATGACGGTCTTGACCTAGGAAATAAAATATATATCAAATTTTACGTAATTTAAAACAAGATAATATAAGTAGGCACATATATAAGTGGAAGATATATTTAAAATCTTAACCTACATGCGTTATTTAACAATGAAAACGGACATCACGCACATGTGACTGATCCAATATGGCCGCCAACGCGATGGGATGGATTGGCTAATAAATTCGCGATTTCCGTGTAGAATTAGGTTCAAATGGTGACAGTTTCGACAAATTTGGTCGTTAATAATTGTTTGATATAGCAAGTGACGAAAATAAACTAAGTTTGTCCAAAGGAAATCCTGATTTTGACACGAGTTCTCAAATCACCGCAATTGGCATCTGTTGCTAAACGGAAAGTCGGATGACAATTATTTGGTATCTGGCAAGCAAGTCTGGATAATTGAACTTAATTTTTGATGCCATTGGCAATATTTACATTTGTGATATGGAAGAGGCAGCGGAGGACACTGAAAAGGAAGATTACCTGGGCTGTTTACAAATCGCAAAATTATGCGCTATATAATTAAAACACCTAATTTTCTTAGCTTCATACCCAACGAATAGCAAGCGATAATACAAAATACTGCCTGTGTAAATTTATTTACTGCTTTATTGAAAACAACAGACAATTGCAATTTATTTAAAATAATATTTAGCTTTTGTGTTTAGGGTCAAATCATAATTTGTTAAACTTTAAATTGTAACTTTCTGCGTCTCTGATATTTCTTTGATAATAATAATAAACGAACTGAACTCGGACTTCATGTCCTATCGATTTTGTTGACGTCCATGTCTCAGAATTGTAAGAAAACAGCTTTTAAAGCAGTTTTTGATCATGACCTGAAAATAATCTGGCACAAAATTTGACTATGTAAAAAATAATTTGTATAAGACGCCCCCGAGTATACCACGCGGGTAGGGTGCGTGGTTTGTAAAACTTTGTATAACCCGCGTGTTATATTCGCGAAAATACGGTAACTTTGAATCCACACACTATACATGTCTTAAAGTTTAACCACAACACAATATCTTGTTGTTCATACCCTAAACCCGTATCATGATATTAAAACTTCGTTCAGTATATTTTCAACCAAGAGTATATACATTCCCAAGAACCAAATATCTAAGTATGAACACTCAACACAGGGTACTTTATTACCATTTTCCCCAATCACACTGTTAAACTGACCAGGAACTTAGGTTTTAGACATATACATTCTTAACAGTAATATCTGCCAAAAATACACATCAACGCTGCAATGATTGTCCTATTCAAATGTGTCAAAACACAACCTCACAATAGCTTTTGTTCATGTAGTAATCACTAACAAAGACCAAATAGCAATCAGGCTACAAGCCCCAAGACTGTACTTTGTCAATTGACAATTCATGTGGACACGAATTCTGGCTATATACTGAGTAGCAGTATCATAATATCAACAGGATGACCTATTAATACATACATATAATATATATATATATATAATTTTCAATACACAGAATAAAATCATTTCTGGCCTAGTTATGAGCCAGCCATACACAGTAAACATATGGTCACTAGCAATAAGATGCTCTGAGCCCTACAACATGTTTACATGTTGAGGAAGTCCGGTTACACTATAGGCAGGCCAGGCCAATTGGACAGAATCACCACAACATCAGGGGGTGGGTGTCCACAATGCTATGGGTGACAACAACAAGACAACACCAGGGCAACCAACATATAGTAGAGGGTAGCCAGCATGAACTCCACCTGCCTCTGTGTTTGCTCATCAGCTTGTACACCTGCCTGTCTGCCTGTTTGTTTATCTATCAGTTGGGCCATCTGTTTGGTACACCTGTGTGCATTCCATCTCTGGCCCTACCTCAAATCTACTATAGGTTTCCCATCCATTGTCTGTTGGTTCATACATGGGTCTTGCATACATTTGTCTGTATCTGTGACATACCTCTTGCCTGAGAAGCTTCTTGTGAAATATGTCTCAGGTGGTTCATTAAGAATTGGCTTCAATCCACTGTTTGACATTTTAAATTATACAACTTGTATCTTAAGGGCCATTGGCTTGCCAAAGTTGAAACTCTCTAAAAAGATAAATACTTAAAACTCAAGGACACTGAATTGGATCATGCCTACATAAAAGAAAGAGACAGACCAGTGACAGAGACAAATAATCCGATACATACAGATGCAGAGGCATGAACAGACCAAACACAGAAAGAATGAGACAATGGCAGATAGGTGTATACTGAGTAAATGAATAATGCAAATACAGAGAGAACAGAAGATTGCACGTATGTCCTAAGTGACAGATACATAGACAGAAGAGGGTGAGGCAGAGACAAAGACAGTGTCAGCAACATCGAGTATGAGGCACAGAAAGAAATGAGGCACAGAAAGAATAAAACACACAATGGCAGAAACAAATCAGAGTCAAAGGCCAAGATAAAGAATGAGATCGATGCACAACAACAGGACAAGAAGTTTCAGAGGCAGAGACAACATGACAAATAAAATCGTATAACAGCAGAAAGAAACCAATGGCCAAGTCAGCACCAGCAAAGAACCAGGCAAAGAAGGAATAAAACACATGGTGACACAGACACAGTAAGAGAGAGACAGATATAAGAAAATGCATAATGAACCGGATTTACTCTGGTGGGTCATCGCCAGCATCTGATAATGCATAAACTAAGAAGTCATGTTTACCAACCACACACACTGCATATGGTGCGTGTGTAAGCGTGTGCACCATGGTCAGAATGTTCACAAAGACGGAGTGTCGATGATAAAAAAACCTGCAGCTCATGTCTGTGAGCATTGTGGCGTGGCCTTCTACATAAATAATGCAGTGTCTACATAGCTAAATGCCACAATGACTGTACTCTACCAACAGACACCACCTCTACATCTGTAAATCCATTAGCCTAAATATTTCAATGTTTAATCAATGGCAGAGATAACTGAACCTTTGAAACCAATGTCTGCCACTACCCAAAACTAATCTGGCAATAATTCTCATACACAGAAACAGTGGCACAAGAATAATGTCAACAACATGCCCACTACGAGACAGTTGCTTATTTCTTACTGGTCACTAGCATTTATTTGAGCTAATTACTGAAAATTTAATGCAAAATCAATCAGGATATTGCAAAACTGTCAAGAACTGTTCACCTGCAGATAATTTTGTCATAAGCAGCATGTAAAAGTAGAAAATGGCAAATACGATGCACATTGTGTACTGTGTTTCAGAACAATTCTCTCTTCCCAAAGACTCAAGTTATATAGAATCTTCACTCAATCTGCTTAAGGAAGTGTGACCAACAACCGATGATGTCCTGTGTTTTAAGATAACATGGACTGTGAAATGATTCAACATAGCCTGGTCATAGTTGAACCAGTATAATCACCCATATGTACCACAACATGGCATGTGACCCTCCATCTGCTCACCTGCCTTCCTTCAACATCATTTCTCATATGCAACAGCCATGCAAAGTGGCTGTTTATCTGCCTTACCTCAGTATAATCTCCCAAAGTAATAGCTGCATGCAGCCCTGTTTACCTGTTTTATCTCAGTATAATCTCCCCTATTTTTAATAGAGTTATGTGGCCCTGTTTACCTGCCTTACCTTTGTTTCTGGACTTAAAACCAAATCTGACCACACCTGCCTCACTGCCTGTGTTTTTACATCATATGCTGGTCAGCTATGATATATTGGGGACAGTGCATCCAGGCTCTAGAGTCTAGATTGTACTTCTCTGCTCATGTCAGAGTCTACAACAAGGTGATAAACAGCACACGCTGCCTTCCCAAAAATCAAATGTTCACAGGTCAGATTTAAACTAATTACTATTAACTCATGAAGGTTTGTGACTGGATGACTTTGTCCCCAATATTTAAGCAGAACCTAAAATATTTTACTACTGACTTCTAAGATAGTATGCTCTGTTACTGGTCATGTTTCAAATCAAAACTTCAAAAGTCACATAGACTAGTCTAAAAAATACAAGACAAATCAAATCAAGACATCCGCTCTTACTCCACCAACTCTACTCAACGACTCTACTAACAAACCATTAACAGAGAGATCATATGACAACATAAGGAAGATAGTCAGGTAAACTGAGGTGAACAAGGTCAGGGTAGATCAGGTAAGTATTAATGTCAGATAAGGTCAAATTAGGTTAAGATAGCAAGGCAAAACAAGTTAGTTAAGACAAAGAATCTAAGGTAATTGTCGTAGAGTAAGTTCATTATGTAAGTAAAGGTAAAAAAGGGCCAGGCAAGGCAAGAAAATTTGGGTCATTCCATGTCAAATCAACTAGGGCATAGCCGGGTGCCGTTTTTCAACCGGATACCGGGTCCGGGTAGTTTGTATAAAATCTGCCGGGTCCGGGTACCGGGTCCGGGTATTAAAAGTAACGTTAATCTCTAAACTGAATAATATGTCCCCACTTTGAATGCTGTCAAAGGAACACCACTCAGTTTGTTAGCTACATATGGTGGAATTGAATGTCAGAGTTTTACTACAGTTGAGTTCTGCCGGGGTTTATTGATTGAGATGCCAGTAATATCTGTTCAGTGTTCATGAATTCTGTTGATGCAATCATTCTATAGTAAAGAAATTCTGATCTGTCCAGTCAGGCAAGAGAAGGTCAAAAGCCCCTGATAAACAGTCCTGCTTCTGTGGTGCATGCATTCCAACTACATGTAGACATAGTTCAAAGTGTACCATCCCTTAATCTGTGAGATGTAAACATGCTCATATTAGGGAGGGGCCTATTAAGCTGCAGAATCATATCAACAGGTGGAAGGTATCCCTTCTGACAAGTCCTAGTCTCTCTGACTTGAATGAGGTTGTGACAGACCAAACAGACTTTAAAGATAAGGGATTATTGACAGATGACCACTGGGCCTGGCCGACCTATGTAGCTATGGTCAGTGAGCAGCACCTGTATATACCGTCTTTCCCCCTCCGTTCTCCCTAACCCTCTACCACTGTTCCTCCTCCCCTCCTCCTTCATCACCTCCTTTCTCTTCCCTGTTAGTTATTTCAAACAGCCAAGCAGCAGGGGGAAGAGGAAGGGGTAATAGAAGAGAAAGAGGAGGAAGGAAGAAGAGGGGAGAAAGCATGAAAGAGGGTGCCACTCTTCTATTTAAATATATATAATTATATATATACTAGCTGAATCACCCGGCGTTGCCCGGGAAATTTCGGTTTTTAGTTCCCAGCCCCGCCTGACCCCGCTCCCGCCACACCCCGCTCCCTTGCCGCCTTCTCACTTCGCCTTCCATCGGTCCCAACCCGTTCCGATCCTGGGGTGCCCGGCGTTGCCCGTGAAATTTAGTTTTTCAGTCCAACCCAGTTACAACCCGTCCGCATTTGTGCGAAACCGCGTGCGAAAAGATCTGACCTCGGCGAAAAATGAGGTTAGGAATCTATTGGTTCGTTGAAAAACGATCGGCGAAAATTATTGCGTCTTAAATACTGATACATAGGCCTACGACATGGTTAAGATTAATGAAGATTAATACTAATTAACGGCATAACGCAACTATAAGAATAAATCCGGCCATGACGTCATTAATGTATTGGTTTGAATCATCCATATATCATCGGTGGTTTCAAAGCAAATGGCGTGTTGATAAAGACAGGCGATCAACGTGCATAGCTTTCGAATCGCGTGTGAAGTTAAAATGTTGACAGCACGGGCTATGAAATTAATTGACAGCTGAAAATAGTGGCGTTTAACTCCAAATGTGGGTAAGAATCGATTGCAAAATTTTTTTTTAAACGAATAGCTGTAATTTCCGAGTAGGCCTCCGGGCAAAATTGGTGCATCCCACACACAGAAGGACAAACTTTGAGTTTTATACTTTAAGATATGTATATACTAATCCCCTTCCTCTTCTCCTTAACTGTCTACCACTGTTCCTCTGAAGACAGGGTAGTAGAGGAGAAAGACAAGAGCAGGAAGGAGGAGAGACAGCATGGAATGAGGGTTGACAGAGGAAACAGACTTTAGAGATAAGGGATTAATGACAGATGACCACTGGCCGACCTATATAGCTATGGAAGAAGGTGACACAAACTCTCCCCCCTCCTCTTTCCTCATCCTCTTGCTGGCAGGATGTTTGAAATAGGATAGTCTAATATAAAGCAAGCACCAGCAGGCTGTCTGTTCTGTGATTGTCTGTTCATTGTACTATAATGCAGGTGAGAGATTTAGCAGGTTAGCTGTTAAGCCCTTCACTGATGTGTGGTATGCTATTCATAATTACCACCCGGCCCGGATGACCTTTCATCAGGGGGTCCGGTTATCTGCCGGGTGTCAAATACCCGGCAATGCCGATTATCCGGGTCAGCCCCCGGCTATGCCCTAAAATCAACCAATGGTCCCCACCACACCATCTCAGAATTTGATTATATTTTGTCAGTTTGTAAACCAACATATCTTAAGAACCTATGCAAAATATTAGCTCAAAATGTTGAATGGTCTTTGAGATATGACCATTTTTATAGTGGGGGGGTAGCGGCCGCTCGCGAACGACTTAATTCTGAGGCGTTTTTGATCGCTAATAACTCTGGAAGTATGCTAGCCACTTCTATAAAATTTTCACCACATTAGCAGTCTTATGAGTAGATTCTGAAAATTGTAAAATTTTACAGTTTGAACCATTACTCGTGAGCCCAGCTCAGTCTGAAAATGACATTTTGTTCATTTCGACAGTATGAAAAGTGATATTTGAACAACCACAACTTCATTGGTATTAAATATAAAGTCCCAGAACTTTTTGGGTTTGTAATGGGCCTTGTGATGAATAACCTGGCAAATTCTGAGGTATTTTAAATGCTAACTTGATGTGTTAGACCATCCTGAAAACTGCACAAAGTGAAAAGTAGGTCATCTGCCGATTGAAATATGGCCAGGTGGGATAGGTAGCACAGTTATGTGCTACACACCACTAAAAAGGGCTTGAAAGGTACTTTCATAGGATACCAATTTCATTTTGCTTCCGTGATGCCTTCCGTTTCAAAATTCCAGTTGAAAAACGAGGTTTTTTTACATTCGGGAGAAAACGACATGATCTGCAAAGTTTGGACTGTCATATCTAGGCCAGGAAATGAACCAGAGGACTTCTATTTCTTTCATTTAATCAGTTTCTTGCACTCTTTCCAAATATACAAAAACATTGGTGGTATTATCGGTTGTTTTTAATTTATGAATGTGTAAATATTGCACAAATGCCAATTTTCATCTATTCGGACATGTATAATTGCACATATATCTCAGACATATGATCTTATATGGCCATGTGGGACAAGTAGCACAGTTATGTGCTGCATACCATTGAAAAGGGTTTGAAAAGTACTTTCAAAAGATGCTAATATCATTTTGCTTCCATGATGTCTTCCATTAAAAAATGCCAGTTGAAAAACAAGCTTTTGCTCATTCGGGAATAAATCACGAGAAAACAACACGATCCGCCTAGTTTGGACTGTTCTATTTAGGCCAGGAAATGAACCAGAGGACTGATTATTTTTTTATGTGATCAGTTTGTTGTACTCTTTTCAAATATGTAAGAATCTTGGTGGTATCATTGGTGGTGTTTAATTTTTAAATTTGTAAATATTGCACAAATGCCAATTTACATCTATTCGAACATGTATAATTGTATATGTATCTCAGATATAATTATGTTCTTATATGGCTATGTGGGATAGGCAGCACAGTTATGAGCAGCACACCATTAAAAAGGGCTTGAAAAGTACTTTGATAAGATACAAACATCATTTTGCTTCTGTGATGCCTTCTGTTACAAAATTCCAATTGCAACACATGTTTTTACATTCTGAGATATTCGTATATATGTCGAATTGATGTAAATTGGCATTTGTGCAATATTTACAAATTTAAAAATTAAACACCACCAATGATACCACCAAGATTCTTACATATTTGAAAAGAGTACAACAAACTGATCACATGAAAAAATAATCAGTCCTCTGGTTCATTTCCTGGCCTAAATAGAACAGTCCAAACTATGCATATCGTGTTGTTTTCTCGTGATTTATTCCCGAAAGTGTAAAAACCCGTTTTTCAACTGGCATTTTTTAATGGAAGGCATCATGGAAGCAAAATGATATTAGCATCTTTTGAAAGTACTTTTCAAATTCTTTTCAATGGTATGCAGCACATAACTGTGCTACTTGTCCCACATGGCCATATAAGATCATATGTCTGAGATATATGTGCAATTATACATGTCCGAATAGATGAAAATTGGCATTTGTGCAATATTTACACATTCATAAATTAAAAACAACCGATAATACCACCAATGTTTTTGTATATTTGGAAAGAGTGCAAGAAACTGATTAAATGAAAGAAATAGAAGTCCTCTGGTTCATTTCCTGGCCTAGATATGACAGTCCAAACTTTGCAGATCATGTCGTTTTCTCCCGAATGTAAAAAAACCTCGTTTTTCAACTGGAATTTTGAAACGGAAGGCATCATGGAAGCAAAATGAAATTGGTATCCTATGAAAGTACCTTTCAAGCCCTTTTTAGTGGTGTGTAGCACATAACTGTGCTACCTATCCCACATGGCCATATTTCAATCGGCAGATGACCTACTTTTCACTTTGTGCAGTTTTCAGGATGGTCTAACACATCAAGTTAGCATTTAAAATACCTCAGAATTTGCCAGGTTATTCATCACAAGGCCCATTACAAACCCAAAAAGTTCTGGGACTTTATATTTAATACCAATGAAGTTGTGGTTGTTCAAATATCACTTTTCATACTGTCGAAATGAACAAAATGTCATTTTCAGACTGAGCTGGGCTCACGAGTAATGGTTCAAACTGTAAAATTTTACAATTTTCAGAATCTACTCCTAAGACTGCTAATGTGGTGAAAATTTTATAGAAGTGGCTAGCATACTTCCAGAGTTATTAGCGATCAAAAACGCCTCAGAATTAAGTCGTTCGCGAGCGGCCGCTATCCCCCCACTATAAAAATGGTCATATCTCAAAGACCATTCAACATTTTGAGCTAATATTTTGCATAGGTTCCTAAGATATGTTGGTTTACAAACTGACAAAATATAATCAAATTCTAAGATGGTGTGGTGGGGATGTTTCTGAATTTTGGTTGATTTGACGTGGAATGACCCATTTAAGACATGGGAATTAAGGTTAGGTAAGGCAAGGTCAGGTACAGTCAAGTAAATGTACAGCACAAGATTGGCTGACAGGTGATGCTAGGTACTTAAGGCAATTCAAAGTACAACGAGACAAGATAAATACATCAACTATTGCCATATCTGGAAATAGGGGGAATAACTTAAAATAAAACTCAATTAGTTATCGATGCAAAAAACAGGCTGATCACCAGTTGGTTAATGACATCATGCTGGGAATTGAAAATCAGACATCATATGACAACGCCATGGTTTGCTACTTAGGAGTCTTTGAGTAGAGTTGGCGGAGTAAGAGTGGATGCCTTGATTTGTGATTACAGCCAGACACACTAGATCACATTTACCTAAGTTATTCCATCAGCAATAGCATGCTCTGTTACTCCTAAATGTGCTATTCACTGCAAGGCAGGCTGCGAGTGCTTCAAGATCTGCTAAGTTCTAAGAGGCAAAATATAAATGCATGACCACCATTACCATTCTTAATCTCTGAGAAGGAACAAAACAACTCCCACCAATGGTTAGCCCCACAAGTAAACACAGACTAAATAGATTCTGATGAAGAAAAACTGCAAAATCAGCAAAACTTGCCTTTCATCGTTCTTCTCCGCAGAACTGCTTGAAATGCAACCGAACACAAATGAACCCGTTGCAGAGCCATTTGTTGAACCACCAACACCTGCAAAGCAGTGTTGCAGCGATGGGGTGACACCGCCACCTCCTCCACCACCACCACCACCAATGCTACCACCGCCTGCGTCGAACAGTTTCGATTCGTCTGAAGAATTAACGGCATTGCTCAAATCACTGTCTCGACGCAGTTTCGATACTATTTGCAGAGCATCTGCCGCAATCTGATCGCCACAGTCCTTATCCCGATTCGAGCACAGAGACTTCTCTGTCTCCGCAACTGTCACATCCTTGTCGATCGAACTTCCAAGTCCAGAGATGCGAATTTGCTGGATGAATTCAGCATGAATCCGGTCAAAGCCAGATTCCGAGTCCTCTCCGGCCTCCAGGACCAAAGAATCATTCTGCGTAACGTAAGCCATCGCAGCAAGAATGATGATAGCACAATCAATAGATGTCGTGCATCTGAAAAGAAAACAACAACCATAAATGTACTAACAGAATGAATCACTCAGTCTCCAAACAGAAACCACGTAGGCAAGCCACTGAAATAACACAAACACATTAATTACACATATATGTATGATGATGAATAATAGTTCAGAAAATATAACCACGAACGACAATTTCATCATTATTAGCAAGATCTCTGAATAAAAATAATATTGTTGCTACGAACTTGTTTCAATAGGAACAAGAGTTAAGAAAATGCAAGCTATACGAATAATACTATACAGCATGTACAACATTGAAAAGATATTATAACCATTATAAACCGCAGATCTATTTTCACTTGGAACGCATATACACCATGAGCTAATTAATGTCATTTATCTAATATAGTCAACATCAACAAATCATTTGCAAAAGTACCTCATAAGAAATATCAAGTTTAAAAAGTACCTCATAAGAAATTTTAAGTTTAGCAACACTGGAAATATGTGAAAATACAGGGCCGCTCCTGCCCTTATAAAACACATCACTAAAATAAGGACATTTGATAAATTGTAATTGGGATCAAATCCCTAGCTTAAAACAGCTTTAGATTAATATACATGTTTACATACTGCAACCTCATCATATTACTGAAGTACTAAATGAAGGTAACACTTCATAACGTTCTCCTAAATCATGTATGCTAAAGATCTCACTCAAATATTCAAGAAATATCAATAAGAAATATTATGTTTGATTACCTATTGCAGATACATATATTATAATATATATATATATAATATGTTTTATACATATTTGTTTTGTTTGTATGTTTGTATGTGCACCTGTTATAGCGCTCCTTCAAGCTCTCTACTCAGAGGCGCTCTCGACTACAGAGCGGACACTGCGTCGGAGTTTCACGCCGAAGCGCAGAGCAATTGCGAGTGAAGGACTTGCCCAAGGTCCCTATGCGGTGCCTTGAGGTGGATTCGAACCTGCAACCCTTCGGCTGCAAGGCAACGAACATACACACTAAACCACCGCGCCCTATAAATATATATATATATATATATAATATGTTTTATATATCATATATATATAAATAAATATGTTCAATGTTTATACTTCTGCAATTCAACACCAATATATATATATATATATATATATATATATATATTCACATGCTTATACACTTCTACACTAACTTAATGCATTCACAGGCTCATAAAAGCAAATTCATAACCTTACACATGCATGTACAATTGTACACAGTTTTTAAAAGTCACTAGAGATCGTATTGGACTGATCTATAAATCACAAAGCTGAGAATAGCCATTTGCAAAAAACTGAAATCATCCCATCTTATTCCAAACAGCATTTCAATAAAATGAGAAATTTATAGGTCAAGTACTTATAAAGTTGTTTCACTTGATTTACAACTACACATTAAGAACTCATGAGTGCTTCTTTTCTTCAAATGGAATTTAAAGTTCAAAACTTGCAACCATTTGGCTGGCTGCTTGCTAACATGACCTCATTCTGCTTGAAATTGTATTCCAAAAGTCTGCACAAAGGTCTTGAACCTAATTTGAAGGGAGACAATCACTGTTGAACAACAAACTCAAAAGAACATTTTCTTTACAAATGGAAAGCAAAATGCAACACAAAATTTCACCAACAATTCAGCCAACTGGTAATTCGGGCATCTTAGCACATCTGAAAATCTATGGTTGCTATACAGTGTAGAATAGTGATCTGGGAATAAGCCACATAACTTTCATTTACATATGGCCTGCTGGGATACACTTCAGACAAATGCCAAGTCTTGCCATGCATAAATCTTGATCCTTAAATAGCTGCAAAAATGGGTAAGATACAGGACGAGTAGAAACTGACAGACTAGTCAATGGGATGAACTGAATGAAAGAAACGAAGGAGGTCTCAAGCAGAGGCAACGATGAGTAATTCTATGCATAAGAGATGCTATTCACATGACGAGGCTACACAGATATGCTTCAGACTGCCTCAAGAAGTTAAAAAATAATTATGTGTTTGCGGTTATCCTGTAACTCCACCAAGTCACTTTTTTGGTGCGGCATGAATAATTTTGTGAATGATTTTTTAAAATTTTATTTACACATGAATCAATCTATACAATAATCTGAAAAATTGCCCTACAGCATGTGTATATTTATGACTGTAAATAGGTATGTCTGTTGTGATAGAAGTTCTTGAATACAACGCTCTAGCGTTAAAAAAATTTCTAATGTAAAATTTGTAGGTCAACGTAACTATTTTCAGATCAGTTTACTTTAAATCCCAATAAATGGATATTTTAAATTTCGATGTGGTTAGATTTAAACCTGTTCAACTAGAGGTCAAGTCCGAGATCATGCAACCGATCGGATGATGAGCGTGCAGTGCCGTGCACCTTGAATTTCTATGTCAGATGCATCAATTCACATAAATAGTCAACAGCTGTAAAACGCCAATTTCGCAAAAAAAAACATTTTCGGTACTTGTTTTTTATCTGACCACCAAGAACTAACGTTGCAGTGTTGTTATCTTTAATAAATCCAACTTCTAGTTTGTCGAGAATCCTTTTAATCGATCCAGCTTCTGTTTAGGCAAGAATTTGTTCGATAAATCACGCTTCTATTTCGTCAGTAAATATTTTTCATCAATTTTTCATTGAAAATTATTGTTCATCAATCCAGCTTCAATTTCAGCAGAATGACTGCACTAACCCTAAAACTAATCATAACCGACCCTCACGACGCCTAACCTGAGCCCTAACCAACCCTCATGCGATAAATCCCGCTTCTATTTCGTCAGGAAATATTTTTCATCGAATTTATAAATTTTGGTGGTTGGATGAAAAACAAGAACCAAATTTTCATACCAACACTGTAACTATAACCATTTAAGCCACTCAAGCAGAGCATATAGATTTTTAAAATTTATACATTCTAGTGATAATAACTAGGGTTAATCGTTATAATCTGAAACAATCTGAGATGTCATAACAATAGTAATGATGACGTTAATGCTGTGATTAAATAATACATCATGTGGCTTATTATTGTTAACCAAGTGATGATGACGAAGAGGCAAAAAATAAGAGCACAAGCAGTATCAGCAGCAACAGGACAGGTTTGGGACAAAGTTAAGAAAAAGGCATATGAACACATATCTATATAGAAAAAGGGTGAATACAAGGACAGCAATAAAAATATCAATAAATTTTACAGACAATAACGACCAATACATATAATTAGCTCATGTAACTCAGGCAAGAGAGTTGGGTATGTTATAAGCACATCATTAACCACAGGAAAAAGTTCTGCAATCATGAGCCTAAGAACTTTAGAAAAAGACATAATGACAAAAGTAAAATCTTAACCTTCAGCACAATGGCAACAATGACTAAGCAGGCAGGCAGCTCTTCCTCTTGATTTACAAGGTCTGATAATTCTTTCCCAATTAACATCAATCAAAACAACCTGAAAAACTAGTGTTGCAGTAGTGATGGCTAACGCAATCAAATCAGGGTACCTGATCTCAATAACCATACGAATAGATAATTTATTTTTAAAAAACTGCCCAAATGTGCCTTAAATATCACTGATTCGGTGCATACGTGTATGTGCAAACTCACACAAATTGCGGACAGAATGCATTTCGAACATGTTATAAGAGATTGTCTTCACACTTCAAAGTGTTAACTTTGAAGGCTATCCTGTAACATACTGTGTTAGAAGAACTTTCAAATATAATGACCGTCTACAATTGCACAGCAACTATATAAACAACCACAAGGCACGCGCTCACACCCACACTGCTATGCTATAAAAAGCTCACAAGGCAGATTAGCTGCAAAATTCTTTGCAGGAAGCGAACATTCACAAAACGAAAAACATGCATTACGAACCAGAAATGGCATAAACATTCCCGTCACACGTTGACAGAAGCAAATTCTAACTCTTGTACGCTGTAATTAACTTATAAGACTACGACTATTTTTCTGAAAACACGTTAACATTTATAATACTAGACGATTCGAAGGCGGAGGGTAGGCAACGAGAAGAGCCCACCAATCTTGCAAAATTCGACGAAAAATTATTTAATTACCGGTTATTGATGTCGCGGGTTAGTTCACGAAGACCGCCGTTTTAAAAATACTCAAGTCGTCGATTTGGCTACGGATTTCGACGGTTTTTAACTCAACAAGTCGGAGAAATTATTGTTAAACAACAGAAAATTGTAGGTCAGATACAATTCGGGAGGGTGTGAACAGTAACAACCACAGACCCGCATTAAGTAGAGCGACGGTCGGTGCTTCCGTCCGACCCGCCAAAACGCACAATGCTAATACTTACTTGGCTAACAAGGCGCAGCCTTAGCTACGCTACGAAATTTATACATCTTGATTTCGGTTTTCGGTATGTGTAGAGATAAATCCGGGAATAATGTTCCAATGTAGAGTAATCATTGTAGCATGTTGCAATGAAATTAGATAATTATTTGCCAGTGTCAATAGCCCAAGACTATAGGCGTACGTTAATTTTGAGACAGGCAAGCAGCTTTTATGCCATATAGGCCATTACGATTATTAAATAGGTCTATCAAACGGTTAGTACGCCTACGTACGTCGAGACGTGGATTAGCCGGTTGTTTTCGGGAAAAATAGATTTTGACATGAACAAATGCACTGCCAAAAAACTTTAAATCAAATGTGGGTCCAAATATATAATATATATCCTGAGAGTTAAGAAAAAATCAAAGATAGCTAGCCCATATTAGTCTTACGACTATACTCTAAAATCTTTGATTAAATTTTATGTGAGAAGACAACAATGCAAGAAATACTAGATTCTATTGCAGAATATGTCAACAATGTCAATGCGCTAGACCCTCGTTTTCAATGGACACGTAGACCTACGTGTCTCACATATTAAAATAGGCCTACCGTAATAATTATTCTTCACACCAATCTTGTTTATGGTAGGTGAATATCGAAAAAAATTATTATATATGGCCACTGGCCAGCGTATAGGGCCTACTCAGTTCCTGTAGACTAGATAATAATGTCTACAGGTCTAGGCCAGGCCTACCTACTATATAGTAGGCTATAGGCTATTGAGATCCATAGCTAGCCTACGACCAAGTCGATCACTAAAACATGAAAGTAGATCTAGAGATGCGAGAGTGTCGGGGACGAGGAGCTATAGACGAAGACCATTGCGAAGGGAGTTACAGTAGGCTATAGTCGATACGGGAACAGGAAACCAAGGCATGTACTAAAGTAGGCTAATGAAGATATACTAGCTATAGGCTGCCTATATATAGCATTGATTGAAGATTGTACTGTAGATACTGCCTATAGCTAAGTGATAGAACTTTGAAGTAGATCTAGATTCGCTATGAGAGTTTTATCTAATGACCGGAGTGATTATATGTTTGGGTGCTCTATTGGCAGCTCTGGTTATAGCCTATAATGAGTTTGGGATAAGTTGTAGTCTTGCACTTACAGATCGACGTTCAATTTGAGTGGATTCAAGGTTGAGAAAGATGGACTTGCAGCAATTGATAGATCTCAAGCTTTGAGGTTCACTTAACGTTTGATCATATGTGATGGGTTGATTTTCACTCCATGTGCAATTTCTGCATAAAAATTGCTATTATTATGTTTAGGCTTTTGCTCGATCTGCTTTTCTACAGTATAGGCCAACACGCTCAATACATAAAGCCTGCTTCTACACCAACGACCATCATGCAATGCGTGACAATGTCGTAGTTTTACTGTTTAAAGCAGGTGCCAAGCAGAAAAATGCAAAAATCGTGACTCTTTATTGATCAGTCTACTTAATTTATGTCTGTGCTGTACTATGGACTGGGTCTTGCGTGAGCTCTATATCAGGCAGCTGAATAATGTGTACCAGAGTGTAATCGGAAATAGACATTGGCGGTTCAGTCTCTGTTTCATATATGATATATATAGTACAAATATAGTATATATTATCATGTGTATGTGCATATAAACACGTGAAAGTATTATCAGTTCTATAGCTCTATTCATTAAGATATTGTGGTCTCTGCAAGCCTTGTGTACGTTTGTTAGCTGAGCCAAATCTCACAACGTGTGCCTACGGTTTTAGACAGTTATACTGGTCCAGATCAACATCGCTGGATATAATGTCTGATAGCAACCAGCACTGATGTGACCAGAACAACAACCCACATATAATGTTTATGTTCAATGAAAAGGAACTGTGAGATAGGCACGTACTGTCTTCTATGGCACAAATAATATATCTAATAATATATCATTGCTGAATGCAAATCATCTTCACCTATAAAATTATGTAGAAATGCCGAACAGTATTTAGACCTACGTCTATTGTTTCAATTTGCCATAGGGCAGAGACACAGCAAGCCAGTTAAGGAAAATGGAGAAAATTTCAATTTATCCAGGCCTACAGCCTTCCTGTTCCTCTCTGTGTCCCTCTCCCTGTCCCTCTCTCTCTCTCTGTCCCTCTTACTGTCCCATTCTCTGGCCATGCTGGTTTGATGCTTTTTTTAAATTCGCGAGTGGCATGGATAGGCTATAATATCTGATTATACTCTGATAGCAACCAGCTAGCACATCTGCCTCACTGCCTATGTCGTCTGTTCTAGTTGTCTATAGCCTACGCCAAATGTTTTTCTATAAATTTAGGTAGGCAGATAGAGCAACATAACTTCTAGTCATGTGCTGATTCCTGATAGACCTACCTATTATAGTCACAGACTAGTGTAGGCCTACTAGATAGGCTATGCTGGACAGTCTACCTGTTCCAACCACATTCATTTAAGGAAACTATTGATGCACTATCATTGCGAAGTAAGGCGATCGGTCTTTTCATCAGTCTAGGCTATATCTATGCGTGATACAGACGGAGCATTGAGAGCAAATTGACCAACGGGCAACAACCATCCATGGCAGGAACACGATGACCCAAGCATGTCAAAGGTCACAGCTGGATTGCGATTTGCAGGATGAATGGGGAATTTGACTTATTTGAGTTTTCCCTTTCCAACTCGATGGACTTTAGTCGGATATTCTACTTGAAAGCAATAATATTTTGTCCTATCCTGCGCGTATACAGAGCGCGAGGAAAGATAGGCCTATATAGCCTAGGCTATAGTCTATATAGGCTAGGCCGCCCAGGTTCCGTGCCTATAGAGCCAAGGAGAGTGAGACTCTTTCCGGGGCGAACCAACCTCCTGGATCAACATCAGAAACAGTGCAAAAAAAAGGCACGAAATGGCTTAAAAGTTCATTTAGGCCTAAATGTAAACAATTGTTAAAATTATTTAAAACGACTCATTAGAGCAACTAAGCAGAGGTTTTCTTATAATTCGACCAGTGACTTAAAAGGTCATTCAAATGAAAACAGTTGTTAAAATTATTTAAAACGGTCATTAGAGTAGGCCTAACTAAGACTAGTCATTAGAGGCTTACTTATAATTCGAACCGGCTGTTAGGCCTACTCCCCTACGGTCCCAGTGTCCCACCCCTTTTCACGGTCGTACCCCACAATTAATGGACGCCTGTACGACGTGACTCTGCAATGGATGAGCTGGAAACTGAGGTTACAGCTTATAGGTTCGGGTCATCTTTGCTGAAAACAGTGAACATTAAAATCTACAAACGCAGACGTGACTTAAGTCATATTGACACATCGGCTGCAGTTGCATCAATTAAGAAATTACTCGTTTGATACTTAGGATACTAACGACAATCTGAATTATACGGATATTTCGATTAATAGGATCTAATTATAGGACCGTAGCCTACGTGAGAATCAGTGGTGTAGTGGGGCGGGGATGCGGGGGGACGCCGTCCCCCACTTTTTGCAAAATTCTTGCAAGATTGCACTTTTTGCTACAGTTTATACTTCAATTTTCCAGGCGTCCCCCCACTTCAATTTCCAGGCGTCCCCCCACTTCATTTTTTAGGACTACACCACTGGTGAGAATATTATTCTGTATGCCTATTCATTTGACCTTTCGAAAGAATTAATTCACAAGAGCTATAACTAGGCCTATAGGCTTATTATGAAAGTAGGGATCGAGAAAATCGCTTGCGAAAGTAGACCTACGGTGCTCATCAACGTGGCTCTACAAGAGGCGAACCTACTAAAAAATTTAATTAGGCCTATTATTAGGCCTATTTGCGTTTTCCTATTCGATGCTTTAAAATCGTAATCGTAATCGTAATCTCGAAACTTCTACAGCGCCCACAAAAGCCAAGTCGCGGGAACCAGCTTATTCACAGGCGCTCAATCAAAGCAAAATCGATAGGCAGCGGGTCAAGTCCGGAGAGTCAGGCAGGCAAAAAAGATAGCCTACCTCAGACGCAGCAAAAATAGACCAAAATCTGGATAATCGGGCCTCGTCCCAGTTCTCTAGGCCACAGGGCAAGAAGAGGCCTTAGATTAGACAGGCTTAGCCTATAGCCTAGTTTACCACGCGTTTCTAATGACTAGGACATTGCCGGTTAACTGTATGGAAAGCTGAGCTCTGCTAATTAACGCCTGATCCACGTTAACGGCAATGTTGAAGGCAAAATTAGGTTATAACAATATTATGACTGACGCTGTTGCTCGTTCTTAAGCTAAACCTACGATCGCGAAACAAAACTTGGGTCGACTGTTGTATGTGACAGCAACAATGTTTTGAGAGTTTGCAGCAAAATCATATAGGCCCAGTTATAATATTGAATTCTAACCACTTTGTGATGGCAACGATATTGATAGCCTATTATAGGCTAGCGGCCTATTTGTGTCATATATCATAGATGTGATATGCTCATGTATAGGCCTTGTCAGTTCTGCATGCATCTCTGTAGGCCTACTCAAGTTTGGAGTGGCTGTATTTTTTACCACGGTATAACAATCATAGTGAATAAACGCAGGTCCCTCTAACTGAGTCTAACTATAATAGGCCTACAACAAATTAAAACAATAATTATTGTTGCTGCTGCTCCTGTCACTGTTGCTAAATTGTGTTTCAGGATTTTAACATGTTTTCTTTGTTTTCATTTTATATCATCATCATCATCATCATCATCATCATCATCATCATCATCATCATCATCATCAATCACCACCACCACCACCACCACCACCACAACAACAACAACAAACAGCTTTACAGTAGGCCTAAGTAACGTAAAATATATAATATAGTTCTCATGCCCTATTATATTAATAGTCCCAATGGAACCTGGATCGAGGCGGTGCTTTTTCTTTGCTCTTATTTCTTGAAAACACCACGAGGGACAAAATAATCCCAATGTCCTTATTAATGCTGAATTGCTGATTCGGTGCACCACAGGACTTCCGTTCAATTGCTATCTTACACTCTCCAATGTTATTAGATCGTTGCAGTGTAATGACAGCAGCAGCACGTGCGCGTAAACATCCTCGATACGAACGTCGGTCATTCTGTGCTGACTCCGCCCCCATATTCAAAGCAGCAATCGTTGGATCGCAGGTCAAACGCACTGACGATAGACCATTGTGTCGCATTTCATCACGATTATGACCGTTAGCACCTACATCATTGTCATCTTAATCATCATCATTTTTATCATCATCTTTATCATCAACTTCTTCATCATCATCTTTATCATCATCACCATCATCATCAACATCATCATCGTCATCAACTCATCATCACTATCGTCATCATCACCACCACCACCATTACCACCACAACATCGACCACCTTGACCATCCCGATTGTAACCACAATCGTCATCATTAACATCACCATAAACACCCCCAAACAACAATAACAACAGCAACAACAACAGCAACAACAACAGCAACAACAACAGGACCTTATCATTCAACCTTGTTAAGCTGATCAAAATATCTCGCTTAAGGCCATGTGGGTACAACGGACAAAACACGCGATCATCAGCCTGCCGTGCTGCTCTCGCGGGCGGCGTCGGCGGCGGCTGTGAATGTGAGTCAGCGAGATCTAGGACACACTGTACCTCGACCGAGAAGTCTACAATCGAACTGCTTCCTCTCGACGGCGGTAGTCCGGGTCAAACTGACCTCAGACTGCAGGGCAAGGCGAGTTAGCCCGGCCGCCCGTATATACGTAGCCTATGCGTATGGGACACACATAAACACACAAACACACGTGCGAATATATATATCTATATCTATATAAGTGCATTCATACACATATTATTTAATTATAATTTATATAAATAAATATACAATAAATATCAATAAATGTACAATAATACAATATTTTAAACACAGGCCTATAATACAGGGGGGGCAAAAATACCCCTAGGCCTATGGTTTCTTGCCAATATCTTGACCAAAAGTAGGAGTTTCAAAATGAAATTTTACAGACTTAAAGACAATTCATATTTAAACATCATGGCCAGATTTCATCAAAATATTTAAAACAGAACAAAAGTTATATCCCTTTTAGTAAACCCACCCACCTTTTTTACGATTCAAAAGCGTAGAGCACCAAAAAGTATCAAAAAACGATTTTGGTAAGTCATATCTGAAATAACTGTTGTGAAATGAACTTGACAGTGCTTCACAACTTGTGTTCAGTGTGCCCACGACCAGTGCCAAAACTTCTTTTAAGTCTCTTTGCAGAGTTCTTGATGGCCTGCATGTTGATGCATTCCAAAGGCAAATCTTTGACGGTCATGGACGGCGTCGATGCACTTATTTTAAAATCTGACCGCCGCCCTGCCACTTATTGGCCAGCACAGCCTGGAAAGGTAAGGGGCGTCCAGGCAATTCTTTTGGAGACGGACATTGGGAGCGGACAATTCGTAGACGGACAATTCGGACCGGACAATTCGTAGACGGACAATTTGGACCCGGACAATTCGGAGACGGACAATTTGGAGATGGACAATTCGGACCGGACAATTCGGACCCGGATAATTCGGACCCGGACAATTCGGAGACGGACAATTTGGAGACGGACAATTCGGACCGGACAATTCGTAGACGGACAATTCGGACCGGACAATTCGTAGACGGACAATTTGGAGCGGACAATTCGGACCGGACAATTTGGACCGGACAATTCGGACCGGACAATTCGGAGACGGACAATTTGGAGCGGACAATTCGGACCGGACAATTTGGACCGGACAATTCGGACCGGACAATTTGGACCGGACAATTCGGACCGGACAATTCGGAGACGGACAATTTGGAGCGGACAATTCGGACTGGACAATTCGGAGACGGACAATTCGGACCGGACAATTCGTAGACGGACAATTTGGACCGGACAATTCGGACCGGACAATTTGGACCGGACAATTCGGAGACGGACAATTTGGAGCCGACAATTCGGAGACGGGCAGTTCGGACCCGGACAATTCGGACCCGGACAATTCGGAGTGCGCGGCGGCTTGATATGGATTCGAACCTGCAACCCATCGGCTGCAAGGCAACAAACATACCCGCTCCAACAGCGAGCCTCAAATACAGAGCTTATAAATAGAAACCACTAATGAAAATAAGAACATTTTCACGAAATATCGTAGCCACTATAAAGCAATGCGCATTAAAGTATCGCAATACTACTAGACTATGCAGACCTAGGCTGGTATGAAGCACAGCTCTCTCTCCGACCACGGTCTTCTCGCTACAATTCCCTTCATTCACGAGACTTCTTCTAGCCGCTCGCCAGTTCAGGTATATGCCTACTGAAAAATTCTCGACCGCTCTGCTCTACTCAAAAGTCAATCGCAGGGCGCCAGCTTATTGATGAGCCCTAAGGAATGCTATTCATATTAAAAATTATAAAAGCGAAACCTTTAACATGTAGATGTTTTCTTGAACTTTTAAGACGTAGATGTTTTCTTTAGTGTCTCTGCATAAGTTGTGAAACTATCATTACGTGTATTCCTTTTTCTTGTCCTACAACATAATATATTTTAGCCTCAGACTATGCGTGACTTGTCCATTTTGGAGTGCCTATTGCTTTCCAAATATACCTCTAATGTCATTGCCAAGTGAGGCAACGTAATATAATTAGGCTACTATTCACTGGTGTAATATTATGTTTAGGCCTACATTTGCTTTGAGAACAATGAAATAATTTTCAATTTTGAATTGAAATTTAATGCGCAGTAGTCTCTCCGGTCGACATCTGTAGGCCCTATACGGGATTGGTGATGAGCAGGAAAATCTGGCCTAAAAGTTGGAATTCCATCATTAACTTTTTATGGTTTACTGTCATTACCGTGCGCACAATATCGCGCGCACAATAGGCCTACCGCGCACACAATACCGCGATTTTCACTACCGCGCACCTTCAATACCGCGCACGATCGTTACCGCGCACGATCGTTACCGCGTTTGTTTGCGAATTTGTTCAATCCAGCTTCTATTTCATACCTATAAATACCTTCATCCAGCTTCTATTTTCTCGCTCTTTATTTTCGTCAATCCAGCTTCTATTTCAGACATAAAATACCTTCATCCAGCTCTTATTTCTCATGCTTTATTTTCGTCATTCGAGCTTCTTTTTCACCTGTAAAAAACCATCATCCAGATTCCATTTCTCTTGCGTTTTTTCATCAATCTAACCTCCATTCCACCTGTAAAAAAAACTGTCATCCAGCTTCCATTTCTCAATGCGTCACAATCGGATTCACGAAAATAAGGCATGAGAACTAAAAGCTGGATGAAGATATTTATAGGTCTGAAATAGAAGCTGAATTGACGAAAATAAAGCATGAGAAATGGAAGCTGGATGAGAGTATTCTTATATATGAAATAGAAGTTGGATTGATGAGAATAACGAGTGAGAAATAGAAGCTTGATGAACCGAACATGTGCACCCTCGAACAATAAAATGTATACGGAAATTGAACGAATTCGGAAACAAACGCGGTAACGGTCGTGCGCGGTAACGATCGTGCGCGGTATTGAAGGTGCGCGGTATTGAAAATCGCAGTATTGTGTGCGCGGTATTGTGTGCGCGGTATTGTGTGCGCGGTATTGTGTGCGCGGTATTGTGTGCGCGGTATTGACCGGATACCACTTTTTATGCTACGAATTGTCCGGTCCGAATTGTCCGGTCCGAATTGCCCGGTCCGAATTGTCCGGTTCCGAATTGTCCGGTCCGAATTGTCCGGTCTGAATTGTCCGGTCCGAATTGTCCGGTTCCGAATTGTCCACTCCGAATTGTCCGCTCCGAATTGTCCGCTCCAAATTGTCTGGGTCCGAATTGTCCTCGCCAGAATTTTCTCCGAATTGTCCATCTCCAAATTGTCCGCTCCAAATTGTCCGGTTCCGAATTGTCCGCTCCCAATTGTCCGGTCCGAATTGTCCTCTCCGAATTGTCCGGCGACGAATTGTCCGGGAACCAGGTAACCGTAGTTAAATATTAAGGAAACAGAAAAAAGTGATCATCTTTTTCGCAAATCTTCGTTTAATTTCAAACGGACACAACGCAGAATGAATCTGAATGATTACAATATTCATAAGATTGATTACAATATTCATAAGAACGATTACAATAAGTATTCATAAGAATGATTAGGCTATATAGACATAGACATAGACATATTTTATTGATCCCAACAATTCAATTGTACATTATGTTTAACAAAGTATAGACATAATTCGCAATAAGAAAATACTCAAAGTGAATAGGTATTATAAGAGTGAGGGAGCAAACAGGCACACCAAAAGGGACAAGTATATATAGATATTCGTTTAATTCGTGAAAAACGTCCAGGTTGACACACCGCAGCCTGGTTACATGGTGACATCAAGAGAGACAAACATCATAAAATTAAATTAAAACGTCTTACTAAAAAGATAATTGTTAATGAGATTGAATGATTTAATGGTTGTAAGCGTTCTTGTAGAGGACTCTGGAAATAAAGTTTATGTTGTCCTTGTGCGGGAGCTGGAAATTATGACGTCGGGGTCGAAGGTTGTAAACCGTACTGGTCATTTGGGGAAATTGGTCGCGAAGGACATGGCAACTGTTCCATATGACGGCGCGGAGCAAGCGCTCGTCAGATTCCTCAACCATATCAGCAGCAGAGGGCGAGGCATCAGGTAGAAATCCCATCCGCTGGATTCGGCGCAAGAAACGATCCAAGCGCGACCGATCTCCTTCCGTAGTAGATCCCCACCAGGCAGGGGCGGCGTACATGAGGCGGGCAACAGTTGTGGCCTTCGTTACCACGTGTAAGGCGTCAGCAGGCAGGCCATGAGTCCTCAAAACCCGCAGGGCGTAGAGTGAGCGAGAGCATGCCTCAAGCACCTCGTCGACATGCCCCGAAGCTCGTAGATCACTCCGGAAGGTCACACCCAAAATTTTCATCGCATTGACCCTCTGAACTCCGGAGATCAGATCAGGAGTGTACTGGATGCGACTGCGAGTAACCAGCATCTCTCGCGACTTGGTTGGGTTAAGCTGCAGGTTGTTTCGTTGCGCCCATTCCACTATCTGGGCCAGCTCGGCGGTAATTGTAAGCCGCTTTTTGGCTCCAACCAGTAAGTAGGTATCGTCGGCATACTTGACAATCTTGTTTTCGGTGAGTACTGGTCTCAGGTCTGAGGCTGTCACGACATAGGAGGAAGGTCCCACTCCCGACCCCTGAACCACGCTTGAGTTGGGGCCTAATTAAAGGGGCCTAATTAACAAAGTGAAGTGAGAAAGTGAAAGCTGAAGGGAGTATTGGAATGCAGAGATATTACTTAACTAGGGAAAGAAAGAAATTATTATTATCAAAAAAACAAAACTAATGTAGTAAACACTAGGACCTACATGAAAAATTCAGAGAAAAAACAAAATAAAAGCAAAAGCAATCAAACAATCAAATAAATCAGCATTAGCATGGGCAACCCCCTCATGCTATTAACAGAAAGCATTACATAATGTATACACACGTAACAGGTGTTTAAAGTGAGTTAAGTTAGTAGCCTTACGAATGTGAATCGGAATTTTATTCCATATGACAGGGCCTTGGAATTTAATGGAAAATTTCCGAACATTTGTTTTTGCAAAAATAATACTGAAGGATACGGAATACCTCTAGTGAGTACAGGATGCAATGCAGGAGAGAAGTAGGAAGCAAAGGAAGAAGGGAGGAGGTTATTGATGTATTGATACATTTATAAATATTATTGAGATGTCTGTTCAAATCTAATCTGCTTAATATGTAGGAGTTTATGCTCAGCAAATAGGGGACCAGTATGACAGTAATGTTGGACTTTATAGATCTAGCGCTATATAACGACTATGATTATCCTAACATTATGTAGTCGTCAGTTCTTCTTTCTCGCGTTTAGTTCTTTCCTTTTCCGGTAATGGCTTAAAGACAGCTAGTTTCAGTTATGGATCATGGCGATTAATCTTATTAAAATCTTATCGTTTACTAAGTGATCCGCTTCGTTTCTTAACAGGTTATGGCCCCAGCAAGCCTAGAGCACGTAATGATCACAAAAGTTTATGAAATAGAACTTTAATAAGACAAATAAGGATAATCCGGTCAACTGCGCAGTATAGCGTGACTGTTTTCTTACATCGCTAAATGCGAGAAACAGTTTATTTCTTTTCACCGAAAGAATAAAGATGACGGATAAAGTCTCAGGTAAAATCGCAAAGCTGAATAATAGCAACTACCAGATTTGGAAGTTTAAAGTTGAACTTCTGCTAATTAAAGAGGATTTGTGGGACACTGTCACTAAAGAAACCCCCGATCCTATTACGGAAGCGTGGCAAAGTAAAGATGGAAAAGCAAGAGCCACAATAGGTTTGTTAGTTGAAGACAACCAACTTCATCTAATAAGGAAAGAAACTACGGCAAAAGGTTTATGGGAACAATTAAAGAAGTATTATCAAAAGGCAACACTGTCCAGTAAAGTCAATTTATTGAGAAAACTGTGTACATTAAAGTTAACAGAACATGGTGATATGCAAAACCATCTTGCGGAAATGGAAAATTTAATTGACCAGCTCACGGCGTTGGGAGAAACGCTGGCAGAGCATTTAACAGTTGCTTTCTTCCTCAGTAGCCTTCCAGAAAGTTACGGGACACTGATTACGGCATTAGAAAGCAGACCCGAAGGTGATTTGACTGTTGAATTAGTCAAAAACAAACTCCTTGAAGAGTTTACAAGAAGGACAAGTAATTCCTCAACACATAAAGGACAGGAATTAAAGGTTTTAAGGGCAACAGAATCAGAAACAAATCCTAAGAAACATCGCACATGTTACTTCTGTAGGAAACCTAACCACTTAAAAAGAGATTGCAGAAAGTACATCCAGTGGAAGAAAAGAAATCCAGACCACGCGGTTAAAACGTTGAGAGAAAATTTCAATGAAGAAAAACCAACAGAAAGTGTAGCACATACATGTCTTAAAGCAAACGAAAAAGACATAAGCAGTGTTTGGCACGTTGATTCCGGTAGCCTAGCTCTTTATGCCAGAGTGTTAAGTTTTTAACCATTACCCTTAACTAATTCACTCTCAAAGGGATCGCTCATAATTTCAACTTCAACATTTGAAAACAGACATTACACACACATAGGCTATCGGTAATAAAAAAAAATACAGCACAACACATTCACGTGATAATGTTATAGGATCGTTGCAAGCCCGAATGACTGAAAGCTGTGAAGAAATTATTTATTAAAAAATTAAATTTAAAAATGTTGCTTCTAAAGAGTTGGAAGCAATTGTAGGCTATATTACCAAGAGAAATGAATGTCATTGGAAAATTTTGAGACTTATAAGGGAGTTATTATTATTATTCGTATACCGGTAGGCATATATAGTCATCGCATTTCCTGTCTAATAATTTCAGGATCTATGGCAACGACGCCTTCAGAAAATCAGAGGAACTCGTAAACCTGAGTCCACCAATGCCAACCGGTGACCTCAACTAGATCACCGCTGACCGCTCCGCGAGGAAGGAAATTCAACTCGCATTTCTTTTCCTTGCCGAAGTAATTGATGGAATCACACGCGGAGGCAAGTTCGCACGCGCTGATGCACAGAATGGGAGACCGCTTCTTCAGTGAAATGGTTCCGTTGGTCATCAGACGCCATCCACTCTGTCGACGCCATGTTCCAGCTGTACAAGACACTCAGATAATGAATAAATAAGTAAATAAATAAATAAATGAAAAAACGGCCTTAGCGGGTTCGATATCTTAATATAAGTCAGGTCACTCCTCGAGGCATTGGTTTTGTTAAGTTGTATCGCATCTCTTAGACTCTCACATGTTATAGGTCAGGCCACTCCTTACAGTAAGCGGTCTAGTTGTTGCAGAGTAGGCTATTTATGTGAGGCGCCCTTGTAACGGCATGGCTGTGTTATGGCGCCGTAGAAATCGTCATTGTTATTATTACTGTTATAGGTGGTTTAAAACGGTGGATTATTGATTTATGAAGAAAATTCCTTGGGTCCCTGCCCCTCTTGGGCGTGCCCCAGGGTTCAGTCTTGGGTCCGCTGCTGTGTCTTCTCTATAATGCTGATGTCTGCTCCTTACGGGCATCTCTGGTGCTTTTGCACCAGTTATTTGCTGGTGATGTGCAAGCCTACATCCATACCTATTCGGCTGATGCGGTGGCCGCTGTCAGGCAGTGTCAGCCAGATGTGTAGAAAAATGGATGTCCTCTCTACCTGGATGGCCTCCAATCGGCTACTCTTAAATCCCTCCAAAACACAGTTTATTTGGTTGGGTGGCCGTAGGCAACTCCAGGGCATTGACCTTTCCCAACTTGCCCTGCTCTTTCCTCATATATCTCCTTTCCCTCTAAGTTCGTGATCTCGGACCCGCCCTCGATTCTGAACTCACTCTGTCCCAGCATGAGAACTTGATTGCGCGGAGTGCATGCTTTCTATCAGCTTCGTCAGCTCCAGGTGGTCTCTCGCTCTCGCTCTCTCTTTCTCTTTCTCTTTCTCTTTCTCTTTCTCTTTCTCTCTCTCTCTCTCTCTCTCTCTCTCTCTCTCTCTCTCTCTCTCTCTCTCTCTCTCTCTCTCTCTCTGTCTCTTTCTCGCGCTCTCTCTGTCTCTCTCTGTCTGTCTGTCTGTCTGTCTCTGTCTGTCTGTCTGTCTCTCTCTCTTTCATGACGTGGTCGTCGTCCTTGTCCACGCCTTTGTTACAAGTCGAATCGTCAACTGTTGCTCCTTACTTGCTGGTCTTCCCCTTGGGGTTCTGGGACGACTTGATCGTGTTTTACGCTCGGCTGCTCGCCTTGTTGTGTGGCTTCCTAAATTTGCTTCTGTCTCTGCTTAGCCTATATATGCGGGATGTGCTGCACTGGTTGCCTGTGTCCCAGCGGATCTCATACCGCATTGCTGCTGTGGTCTCTCGCTGTGTCCTTGGCCGTGCTCCGTCATGCTTGCGTGATCTTTGCTGTCCAGTCTCTGACGTTGCAGCGCGTTGTGTACTTCGCTCTTCAATTAGGGGTGAGCTTCTGGTCCCGCGGGCTCACTTGGCTATTAAGCAGCGCCGTGCTTTCTCAGTCGTGGGGACTACTGTCTGGAATGACCTCCCGGCTGCGCTTCGCTCTCTACTTGTGGTCCATCCGGCC